>QHHH01000211.1:0-35381 GCA_004367485.1 Fusarium citri
CTTTATATATTCTATTAGTATAATAACTATTTTTATAATAAAAAGTAATACTTAGTTATATAAGTTACTAAGTATTAAAAGTATTTTTTAATATTACTAAGATCTTATTGTACTTAATCTATATTAAATTTAAGTTTTCTTAAAGTTAACTATAGTATTAAAATAACCTTAACTACTAGGTAATACTTAGAGAACTTTAAAACTACTTAGGGCTAGGAGATAGAGTAGGAGCTCTTATAGGTTATTATAATATGTATAGTAATTCCATTACTGTTATTTACCAGGAGATAAATATAGTAATGAAGGTCGTGACGCTTGGTACATATCCTAGCAAGGAATGAACGTCGATGGCTAAAAGGATTTAGTAATAAGTGGAATAAAGGTCTATTGAGTGCGATATCTACTAGCTGTGATAGGAAAAAGCTTCTAAGGAGCGAAACATGACTGACTAAATCGAGGACGGGAAAAGGTAGTCGGCTATCCCAAGAGGACTACCTTAGGCGACTGTGGTCGTTAAGGACAATTCTCGCAACAGTCTACATCTGCCTATGGTTGATCAAGAAGATTATTCCACTACTTGTCAACCGTGGCGGCGCATGAGCATCGAGGCTATCTTGAGAATTGATAACCGTGATGGTGAGAACAAACCCCTTACACAGAACAGTGTCGCAGGTGACGAATTAGGTCTATGACATCTTCGTCTGAGAGCGACTTTCCTTTCTTTAGTTGAGCACGTGCACCCGGGATGTCTAAGAACATGTCGGGGGCGGCTGACTGTATGACTGGGTGCGGTGGAATAAGCAGAGCGTGGTTTATGTTGGAGACGTCCGGCTGCTGATCGAGGGGCGTGGTGTGTGACTCTTCGCTAATAGATTTATTGCGCAAACCGGTATCCTCATTGCGATCATCGAAGCTTTCAACAAGCAGTATCTCCTCATCATCACTAACAAGATCAATGGTATCATCAGAAGATATGGCACCCGCCTGCTCACTTGTTCTTTGCTCACTTTTTCTTTCACTGTGAGGTACTCTGGGATGGGTGACGAGTGCAACACGCAGCTGCCCTCCCTTCCAGACGTTGTCGGCTCTTGTCTTTGCCTTTTTTACAACGTCGTCGGTCCATTTTGGGACACCATTCACCTTCCGCACAAACCCATATATAAGCCCTCTAGGCTCGTAGAGACTTGTAAGGGCAATACCTCTGCCAGCTGCCTTGTTAGAAATCGAGAGAAGGGCTTGAAGGTCGTGATGGGAGAACGAATCGACGGCAAGGCGCTGTCCAGTCAGTTCATGTGAGAAAGCCGGAATCCAAGTTGCCCTGCCCCATAGTTCATCAAGTCTGGTTCTTATGTGCTCATTTGTAGGACTCCGCTACGCTGCTCCTTCCATGGCGGGAATCAACTTTTCCGCTTCTGAGGCACGAGGCGAAAAGGGATCCCTAGCGTTGGGCCGCTGGGCATCTTGCTGAGAAGACATGATTGAAAGATAAGGGAGACTGGCAGGTTGTGATGCTGGTGTTGTTGCGAAGGGAAGAAATGCCAAGATGAAATGGCGAGACGCGTCGATGAAGACTTCCATGACTTCAGACGGTGAACGTGGGGTGGAAAGGATACCAAAGACGAAAGGTGAAGGTCTATATTGACAAGGAAGAGTTTACACGTGAAAGCACAACTTTACAGTTTTGATGTGCATGAAGAATTCCATTGCCAATGCCGTGTAACCTACTTTTCCCGTACAAAGTGGTAGTAGTGACATTGTTCTTTAGTGGCACGCATCGGCACTATCTCTTTGATGAAGAAGTTCTTGTGTGACATGAAGACCGAAGGAATATCCAATGCCTGAAAAGGATCCTAGGCTCCGTGAGAAGGCAGATTCCCATTTCATTCTCTCCAAAATACCGTTGGTCAATTATCTGGGAAGACTGTCTTGGTATCTCATTGTCCTTGCGAGCTCATCACATGGCGACCCTATTTGTCCTTCACTGATGGGCTATCTATACGTTCCCAAACTATTCACCGCATCGCTTCCAGCGGGCCGTGACCCTGTCACATCCTTGCTCGACCATGATAGACACAATTGGAGAAATTTCGCGAACCAGCTCATCTCAAGGCTGAGTGGCCACGCGCCGGATATCACACGGTCGCATCTCTCTCAAACTTGCTGAAGTCCAGATTTCTCCTACAAGCCATACAAGTGTTTGGGTCGGACGAGCGCCAATTGCCAAGAGAAAGATTTACACAACGGGAATACTGTCACGTTGTCAACGGAAGCTATTCTTATTTTGGTTCAACTTTCTCATTGATTCATGTTGGTGGTGGGAGGATGGTGAGAAAACAGAAAGAAGGAAGTATAGAAGGAGGCGGGGACGACTATAGGTAAGCACCGGTGTCAAATTTCCAGTGCTCCCCGGCTCCTTCCTCACGGTCACCAGTACTAGTCCCCGCCTCCTTCCCGGCGGTTGTCGCGCTTCATGAGTAGAGATGTATGTGTCCAGATAATCCGTTTGAAGATTAGTCTATGGAAAACTAGTTGCATAGATTGATGAAGTTCTATTGACCAAATCATTGTTGGAGCGCATGGAGAGAAACGATCAGTCGGTCTCTCCACGGGTCACCGTTACTTGCAGCTATCACAAGCCCACGAAAAGGTCTCAAGGTTCAAGTTTTCCAATCAAATCAGGAAATGGCTCAAACCAAATCAACTGTGTCTGGGCGCAGTGGCGGCGCATAGAATCGTTTCATCTTAAGGTCTGCTCCCCCCAGGCTCAGTCAGCTACTTTGGATGTGCTCTTGGTCATAGGGGTTTCCAACGTCGCTGGTGTACGAGTAAAGTCAGGTTCAGTCGTGCAATTTATGATTTGTAGCAACCCGGCGCCCGATTATAAGATCTCAATCACACATCTGTATCCTATTACCAATTCTTTGGCTGTCACAGGCCCTTCGTAGTCTTGGTGCTCCATTTCATCTTCCAGTTCATTTCCACTCGTCATTCTTCCCTCCCATTATTCAGGACCGCACTTACGACGACCAACACCAGTAAACCAGCTCAAATTGGAGTACTTTCCATCAGCGTTACACTTGTTGTCGCCCTTACCAGCGTAACGGCACTCATCCTGGCAGGAGCCCTGGGGGAGCTAGACACATCCATCGGGTCAGTTCACTCTAACATAGAGTATCCAGATTGTATGACTTACAAGAACACAGCAGTGGGAGCCGTCCGCATAGAGGCACTGGCAAACCTTTGTCAGGTTGATGGCAGCAGCACTACTAATAGCAGTAAAAATAACAGCGAGGACGGTGAGTCGGACCATCTTGGTGATTTTGTGCTGGTTTTGATGTCGGTGCTGTCTTAGGTATAGAGAAAGAAGGATGCAGAGATAAATTACTCCTGGGATGACTGACGCTTAAGTAGGTATTGACCATGTTACCATATTGCGGATAGAAACAGAGTTCTTGTGATGGATCTGTTGACAACATTTTCCAGTGGTATCAACCGGGTTCTCAACCAGGTATCTAGAAGTTGAAAGAGATGGGTCAAGGATATTGACTCAATACTCCATTAAAGTTCAGGCCGAGTTCCGCAGTGGAGCACGTCAGTGGACTGCCAAGCCGCTTCTATCGTGCCAGATGAACTGGTGCTAGAGGCCAGTTATCTGTCCACGTGCAGGCTATACGTATGTGTGAGAAGTAGTTGTGGAAGAAAGGATCGGCCTATCTCGTCGGTTCTCGTTAATTCGGATGTTGCAATCAAACTAACTCACATCCGCGTCAGTGTTTGGACTAATACACCCCATTCTTGTCTAGTCTTGTCCGCGTCTCCAAGAGACATTCGTATCTACCATGTAGGCAACACAAGAATCGTCCTCTAAAGCCCAAGCAAATGCAATAAAGCAACCTAAGTACTGGTCTAAGCTGCCAGAAGGTGTTAAAATCATTTCATCTCTTATGCTTGGGAGCCGATTCTTCTGATGCCCTGAGGGTGACTAGGGTGACTAGGATGTCCAGGAGATATCGCGCAATATGAATGTGTGAACCCTGCACCCAGTAGATGTCATTCCCCGCATATGTCAGTGTCAGCCCGGCATCTTGGCCGAACAAGTCTCTATCTATTTCACCGACAACAACCCACAGAATAGCCTTTAACAAAGTCCCACCTCAATTTACCTGTTACAACTGCCGACATGGCGCCACATTTGGATATTCGTTTGTAAAGTTGGTTTTCGTATAGGCTGTTTCCCAGTCGTATAGTAAAGAGGGAGCAATTTGTTGAATAATTGAATAATTGTTGAAAAATGTGAGTTGCGAATTGATATCAGATATTTGACCAGTTCATTCATTTATGAGACGTTTAATTGAAAAAGTATCTCTAAATGGTATGTGAAGTACATACTTATCTTAGATACCCACGTGGGACTTAGAGATGAGATTGGCATGGATAACGGAAATATTTATCAGCAACGTTGCAAAGATCTACCAGCGCCAAGAAAGCCGGAAGAACTGATAGTATGTTGCTTTATCTGCCGATTCGTGGAATTCGTACTTTCGGCCCTACACATATCCGTTTGCTGGGGTAAACCCGGAGACCGTTGCAGCTAACACGAGCTTCACGGACTTCGGCACGATACCCTTGTTGCTGTCAAAGTAGCATACCGGATTTTACCCGAGTCACAGAGATACTACACTTGATGTCTCGGGAGAGGCCTTTATAAGTCTAGGTATCCCATTCCCATAGTGAACAACACAAGCCTCAGCATAACTCACTCTGTCACCCATCTCCTAGTCTACCTTCACCATCTCCAAATCACCAAAATGGTCCGTCTTGCAGTTCTAGCCACTGTCCTTGCCGCCACCTCTGCCCAGGCTGCTATATGGTGCCAGTGTCTATTCCCTGATGCATCTCACTGCTGTGTTCAGTCTGTAAGTCATAGCCACTTCCTTTCCCTTTACAATGTGTTTGAGAAGAAGCAAAAAGCAGTTGCTAACCCGGGCACTTTCTCCACGACAGGGAGCCGGCAGCTGCGAAGAGAAGTGCGCAAATGCCGCCAAGCCCTTGCCATGGGATGGCGGAGCCTTGACTCAGCGAAGTCAAAGATGCAATGCTGGCGGCAAGGGATTTGGGATCAGCTTTATCACTGCTCAGGGACGCACTCAGTGTGTTTAGTTGACGTTGTTCTAAGCACATTGTCTTAGACTAGCATGGGTTCCCACTCAGAAAATGTTTAGATGGTGGAGGACTATTCGATACCGTATATAGGTATTCATTCACACGCATTCATAGACATCCAACCCAATCACTTGGGGTTTACTCCCAGCCATAGCCCCTTGACCCTTTTGTTCAACTTGCGCCTGAAGGTTCCAGCCCATTGTCAAGGGCTTTGGAAGCTGCATCCAGATCGAGTAAATGTGGCCAGCCGTGGTCACGATAGATCATCTGTTCTCCATTGTTGAGTTTGACTGTTCACGTCACTCAAAGTGATTCGTTATTATCCTTCGCGCTCCGGCACTTTCTCCGCCTCGAAGGCAATCCTGGACCCCAGGAATAAGCTTCAAGGTTTTGTACTGTTCTTTGAGGTTGGAAAGGGACTCTTCGACTGTAATCACAGAGAAGCCATAGAGTACGGCCGCTGGTCGCATAGCTTTCAGCGACACAGATAGCATCGCTTGTATCCTGCTCGTTTTCTGATGACCAGAAATCCATAAATTGGTAGGTTTCAGTGTGCTTCTCGAAGTTGCCTTGGTTCCAAAGAGTTAAATCCAAGTATTCCGATCTGTAATAGACTTGGGATGTTGTTGGTTTGGAGCACGGCAGATGGCACATCACTTCAGCAACCAAATCGGACTTGAGATGTGATTTCGGGCCATCCAGTAGGTGGAGGAACTTTGAGATCTGACATGCGGAAATTGAGGTTAGTCATGAAGGGGTAGAAATCCAGAAAAAAGACGCGGTCTCTTGAGGTCATAATCTTGGCTCATCGGAGCCTGAAGAATAGTCTCAGCCATAAGGTAATTGTGTTGATTTGAACTGTACAACTTAATGACAAACGGCAAAAAATTAAATACTCATCACAATCATGGTTCTCCAGTAGAGGTGTCCGAGTGCGGTAAATCACCGTAGGAATAATTCACGACCTTAGTGTAGGGTAAAGTACCAAGAAACGCAATGGTACTCGCGGCACCAGCATGGCGGATCAGGGTTGTTATTGAAAAATATGATTGCAGTAGGAATTTGTCAATACACTGTTGAAATACGCCTCAATTGCTTTCTAGCGAGGTTGTGCGACTCCTAGCGACTACGTGCCATGGTGCTCCAACATACCACGGATTCTCTCCAGACAGAACTCAACCGAGTTGTTCCCCGTCTGAAGACCAAACCTGTGTCAGGACATGCCCTCAGCAATTAACACGAACAACAGAGTGTAAAAAGACAAGATCAAGAAACCTCGTGAGCGTATCGGAGGGGCCTCTTTAGAATGGAGTTCGCGAGAATTGCTTCAATCGTTCAGTCGCGTCGTCACGTGGAGCCCCATCCCATCAAGCGAGGGACGAACTTCAGCTGAGAAGTTAGCAAACCACAAGATCTAAAAGTTCAAACGTCAGATCATCTCAGGTCATTTAATTGTATTTATCTGCAACACCTAAAAATGACATCTTCGGCCCGTCGGCAGCTAATTCCATGGTCCAGTCGCGTCATGTGGATACAAAACGCATAAACATTGCTGATCACAAAACACAAGTCGTTTCAAACGTTGCTAATCTCGATAAATCCACCAATCCACTAAGCTTGTTGTAGAATGTTTTTCCGTTACGGCTGAAACAGCCGGAGGTGTGGGACTGGGAAACGGGTTCTCGTGGGTCGATTCAAGGTGGATTATTCATGCGCACGTTGCAACAACTGCCCTTGACTATTTAGATAAAAGCTCAATGAAATCCTGTAAGCGATTTCCCTCTCAATCTCAAACAGTTGATCTGTATAGACAAGATGCGCGCCTCTCTCAACTCTAGCCTTCTCATCCTCGCCAACGCTCTGGCAGCTAAGGCGCAGGGCCAGTCATGTCCCGAGATTCACATCTTTGGTGCCCGTGAGACATCCGTGGCGCCGGGTCTTGGGTCGGCTGGTAAACTTATTGATCTGATCGTGGCTGATCATGCTGGTGCGACATCAGAAGCCATTGACTATCCTGCTTGTGGTGGTCAGGCCTCGTGTGGTAATGTTGAGTATGGTGCTTCTGCGAAGCAGGGTACTGAGGCTGTCACCAAGGCTGTCAATGCTCTTAGTGAGAGGTGCCCCGATACCAAGATTGTCATGATTGGCTACTCTCAGGTAGGTTTATCCTGACCTCTTACCTAGTTGAGACTAACGACGCTGCAATAGGGTGGACAAATCATGGACAACAACATCTGTGGAGGACCAGACAATGGAGCTTCCATCTCCGACTCCACGGTTCCCCTCTCGGCCAGCGCAGTCCAGCAAGTCAAGGCCGTCGTCATGTTGGGTAACCCTCGTTACATCAATGGTCTCGCTTATGGAGTGGGTACTTGCGATGCAGGCGGCGTAAGTTATTGAGACATAACATCCTCAGATAGCATGAGCTAACAGATCCCAGTTCGATGCTCGACCCGAAGGCTTCACTTGCCCCAACGCCGACAAAGTCAAGATATACTGCGACGCCGAAGATCCCTTTTGCTGCAATGGCAACGATTCAGCTCATCACCAGCAATACGTTGAGCTTTATGGCAAGGAAGCTTTGGAGTTTGTCAACTCTAAGCTCTCCGGCACTGGAGTGGGAGCTGGTGGAAATGCCGGTAACGGCACTGACACTGGTGCTGGAAACGGTGGAGATGCCGGTAGCAATGCTGGCGACGGAGGAAACACTGGAGGGAATGCAGGAGGCAACGCTGGTGGAAACACTGGTGGTAACGCGGGAGGAAATGTCGGTGGTGATGCTGGCGGAAACACGGGCTTCCCCGGAGGAAACGCTGGAAACGGCGCTGGTAACAACGGGTTTCCCGATGCTAACACCGGCAACAACGGAAATGGTGGAGGAAACTTCGCTGGTAACTTCCAACAGGGTGGCAACTTTGGCAATGCTGGCGTTGCTCAGTATGGCAACAAGTGCTAAGGATGGTCAACCAGTAAGAGGGAAGCCAGTCAACGTAGATCAATGAAAGAAGTACATTTATGATCAGAGACTGATGACCCGACCTCCCATAGTCCACTTTTGGATGACATAAGTGGGTAAAAGCATATACTTCATGAATGATGTCAAGGAAAAGAATAAGTAGTGAATCCAATTACACTAAATAGCTATCGGAGCCAACATTACCCCCACACATAAAATTACATACAAACTTACATACTCTCGTACTTCCATCCCGTCAGGAGCAGTGGAAGCTTACAGCTCGTGCTCTCCCATCTTGCGAGGGCTAACCTTGTTATGGAACATGTGGTCAATCTCGTCGTATCGTCGACCCTTGAGCTCAGGAACAAAGATCCAGCTCCAAGCGAAACCAAGAAGACCAAGTCCACCAAAGATAAAGCCAACTTTGCCCTTGAGATTGCCCTGATCAGGGTTCACCATGTATGGGATAGCAAAGTTCATAGCAACACCCATGACGGACTGGGTAGCAGTAGCCAAGGCCATGGTCTTAGCCTTGAGAGCCAAAGAAGCCGTCTCGCCCAGGACCGCGAAAGCCATGGCACCAACGGTGGCAAAGTAGACATAAGCGTAAATGACCGTGCAAGCAGCCTGAACCCACTTGGCGGCGGCCGTAGGAACCACGTCCATGATACCAATGAGGAACAGGAGGATAGTCAGGCCACCCATACCAGAGAGGAAGATCTTACGTCGACCGAAAGAGTTGACAACGAACCAACTGCAGATGTTACCAAGGACACCACATGCTGTGACGCCAACACCAAGGTCGAAACTGCGAGACTCCTCAAGACCAGCAAGTTGGAAGAAGTAGGTCGAGTAACCAAGAACAAAGATAATACCGACAAAGTGCTGACAGATGAACACTCCCATACTGATCATGGTTCGAATGAGGTCTGTTCCCTTGAAACATTGCGCCCACGATGGTTGTTCAACAGAAGCAGCTTGTTCCTCAGCAATAGTCTCTTGAATAGTAGCCAGCTTGGCATCAACGTCGACAGATGAGCCGTACAGCTTGATGATGGACTTCTTAGCCTCTTCGATCTTACCCTTGCGAACGAGATACCACGGCGTCTCGGGCGCGAAAGGCAATCCAGCAGCGAGAAGGACGATGAAGATGCCCTGAGTAGCAAGGGCACCCCTCCAAGCCCACTGATCCGTTCGCTCTCCAAAAGCCTTGATGACACTGTTGGAAACAAGTTGACCGATCGCGATTCCGAGGTTAACACCCGCAGTAGCAATACCACGAAGTACAACGGGTGAGATTTCAGATGTAGCCAGTGGTGCAAGTGTAAGGAAGAAACCCAACGCAAGACCGAGGACGAGCTTGGACATGAGGAAGGCGACGTTGGTGTGGGACATGCATTCTCCGATTGTACCGCCGGTCGCTAAGAGGAGGGCCATGGCGAGGGAGTTCTTTCGGCCGACTTTGTCGCAGATGTAGGAGCAGATGAAGCCACCGAAGAAACCACCTACGGAAGTGATGGTGTTGAAGGCTGTTTGCCAGTCGGCGGGGAGGATCGCTTGGCCGTCTTCGACGTAGCCGAAGTCGCGGCGGAAGGAGGCGACGGAGATCATGGCACCGTTGATTTGAGCGTCAAAGCCCCTAAGATTGTTAGTTAATGCGTATACAAGGGTCGCGAGTTCTTACCATCCGATAGCGGCGATGGACCAGTAGAAACACCATAGAATGATCTTAGGATGTTGGCGAAAGCATTGCTTGAGAGTGAGCTCATGTTCAGCTTGGCGATCTGCCTGAAGGGCATCGGACTTGTCGTCGACGAATTCGGTTCCAGAAACCTTGGCCTGGAGCTCGAGATCTGATTTGCCTGTAGACTCCATGTTGAATTGATGCGTTGTGGATTGGGTGCTGGATGGAGTTGAAATAAGAGGGTCATCTCCCTCTTATATATAGCGTTCCATCTTGATGTTGTATCGGTTGAAATCGCATGACAAGATTCAAGTCTCAGCTGAAGAAAAAAACAAGGTGTTTAGCTTGGTCTAGACCAGTCTGGGGTAGTGGAGCGATCGTCTGTCGCTCCAACCTGGGGATCGCGGGGGAAGACTAGTCCACTTTTGTATGTTATGAGCGACATTCCCCGACGAGTAGCGGTGGCATGTTGCGAAAGTAAAAAGGAGCGATACTCCGCGATGAAATCCCTCAATCATTCACACTTCATCCACTTTCTAATACTGTACTCTTCAATCACAAGATGACGCCGCCAGCATCAGCCGATCCCCAACAGCCGGAACGTCGTAAGAGACCGGCTCCACGAGGAACAGCCTTTTACCCCCGCAAACGCGCCAACACAGCATGTCAAGTATGCCGAAGCCGGAAGACAAAGTGCGATAACCTCAAGCCGTCATGTTCCTATTGTCTCCGCGTCGGGGCGAACTGTATCCAGTCCCCGGTTGATCTCTCCTCGTTTGACCCGGCAAGTCTCAAGATTCTAGAGCGATTGGATGATTTGGAGAAGGTTTTGAGGGAGACCAGAAATGAAGTCCCGACAGTTCGGGAGCTAACACCTGAAGAAGTTCCTCCTCTCCAATTAACACCCGAAGATGCTTCTGAAGAGGAGGAATTGTCTGGAATTCCCCTGAGGAGCATCCTGCCAGAAAAAATGGAGTCTCTCCTTCTCTGGTCTGTTCTCTCTCGCGACATGTCAGCCCATACAACCCTGCAGAACGACCCTCCCCAACCATCCCCGTCTTATTCCCCGGGCTGTACATCTCTATCAGACATCGATACCCAGGGTGTCAAAGTGCTTTTGGATAACTTCTTTGATCATATCCACTGCAAGAATCCCATTTTGGAAGAAGCAGCCGCGAGAAGGGTAGTTCTCAATGTTGTCATGGAGGGAATCGACTGGTCCCCGGATTCATGCTTGACGTTGCTCATCTGCGCTTTGGGAAAAATCGCCACGCCTCTTGATGCGACTTACCATCTTCGACCAGACTCGACCCCATATTTGGAGGCTCAAGCCTTATTTCAAGCAGCCCAGAAGAGGATTGGGACTCTCATGGCCAGGTCGGATATTATATCCGCACAATGCTTCTTCCTGTCTGGTGTATTTCTCATGAGCACCTTTCGACCATTTGAAGCATGGCGGTACTTTTCCCAAGCGTTGGCGACATGTCAAACACTGCCTTTCCTCCAAAGAGCAAGTGTCTCGGAACCAGACCAACAACTGGGTGAAACTCAGCAAGAGGCTGTATACTGGTCTGCCTGGAAGTCTGAACGAGAACTTCGAGGAGAACTATCTCTTCCAGATTTCAGCATGCCTTATGCCTCAAGTGTGCTATATCCTCCATTCTTCCCTACGCCGCCTCACCCCCTTGAGTCGACCAAGACTACGGCGTCTAGCAGACAACATACAGCGTGGTTGTTTTATCTGTCCGAGATTTGTCTGAGGAGACTTTCTAGTCGGACGTGTAATGACATTATGGAATTACATCGTGCTTCAAGCTGCAATATGGACTTTTTAAGACAGCTTGCTCTTCTCGTCCCATCATACGAGACGCAAGCAAACGAATGGTCCGAAAGCCTTCCACCAGAACTATCCATCTCATCAACCCCGATTGAAGACAACGTCTGCTGCTTTGTTCTGCGCGGCCATTTAGTAAACTTCTACGAACGTCTCTATTGGCCCTTTGTAATGGCTCATCTTGCAGCACTCGAACAAGGAATCACGACACCCATTCCAGGCAGACAATTCGTAGACAGGGGATTAGAGTATCACGTGTTGAATGTGGAGGTCAATGAAGCTGGTTTCTTACATCGTCATCACGGGACTTGGCTTATGATCCGGGCGCTTGTGCGCTCCGCGACGGTTTTGCTTGCTGCTCGCCTGTTGGGATCGGGAATGCCAGGTGGGTGGCATGGTGCATGTGAGAGGATAATGCAGGTTTTGAGAGCCTGGGAGGATGATGTGCCGGGCTTGGCGAATCATCGGAATTTCTTGGAGGGGGTCCTGCATGGCTTGACGGGTGCTTGAGACTGGGGAAAGCTTAATTGATGTAAGGAAATATCAGTAATAATAACAGTTATCAACTGTCTCAATAATTTTGTTTTTTGCTAGTCGTAAGACTTCCCCGACTCTTGGCATGTCATAAGCTGGTCCACTACGTGCGGGGCATGATTCATGGTGGTGTCGAGGCAAAAGACCATCGGGGAGTGTCGCTCATAACGAAGGCTTCGGTGACTCCACTTAAGAATGCTCAAAGTATATAGTTGAAGCCCAATACTGGCTTAGATCCATTCAACATTTCATGGTATCCGTTGCATTTCCTTCCATCCTCTATTCTGTCAGCCATCTTCATCATGGTCGCAACAGCAGATGCTTCCGGCTCCTACGAGGCTCGACCTCAGTCCACAACCTGCAAGATGCTCCACACAGAAGGAAGCAAGATCGTCGACCCCTCAGGTAATCAAGTCATCCTGAAGGGCACAGCCATCGGCGGCATGCTCAACATGGAGAACTTCATCACAGGCTATGCAGGCCATGAATTCCAACATCGCCAGCAAATGGCAGAAGTTCTTGGTGAGGAGAAGGCCAACTACTTCTTCGATAGACTTCTGCACCATTTCTTCACAGACTCTGATGCTGCTTACTTTGCTTCATTGGGTCTCAACTGCATCCGCATTCCGTTCAATTATCGTCAATTTATTGATGATATGGAGCCTGATAACCTTAAGCAATCGGGCTTTGACTGGCTGGATCGATGTGTGGATATCTGTGCTCGACACAATCTTTATACTGTTCTCGATTTGCATGCTGTTCCCGGCGGCCAGAACCAGGATTGGCACAGCGACTCTGGTCTGTCTCGTGCAGCATTCTGGGACTTCAAGGACCATCAAGACCGGGCTATTCAACTTTGGGTAGCTCTGGCAAAACACTACAGGGGCAACCCTTTCATCGCTGGCTACAATCTTCTCAACGAACCTGCCGACGAGTCCAAGACTGCTTCAGGCCACTACGGCGATAGACTGATCAAGTGGTACGAACGTGCTGAGAAGGAGGTCAGAGCCGTTGACCCCGACCACATGATCTTCATCGACGGCAACACCTACGCCATGGACTTCCGTGCCTTCCCCGAGAAGCCTCTTCCCAACGCCGTGTATGCCTGCCACGACTATAGCTTCCTCGGCTTCCCCATCGGAGAGCAATACGAAGGCACAGACGACCAAAACGCCAAGTTGCGCAGTAGCTTTGAGCGCAAGGTGCAGTTCATGAGGGAGAAGAACGTGCCGATATGGAACGGCGAGTTTGGTCCCGTGTATCAAAATGAGCATAAGGAGGGAGAGGAAGGTGTCAAGACAAACGAGAAGCGCTTCAACCTTTTACAGGAACAGCTTGCCATCTACAGAGAGACAGACGTAAGCTGGTCCATCTGGCTGTACAAGGATATTGGATACCAAGGAATGGTGTACCTTGACCCCGAATCATCCTACATGCGTCTCATCGCACCTTTTGTGGCCAAGAAGCAGCGTCTTGGTCTTGACTTCTGGGGTGTCGTGAACAAAGATGGCGTCAAGCACCTGTACGAGCCGTTCATCCAGGGCTTGAAGGATGAGGTTCTGGAGAAGTACAGAGATACCAAGTATCCCAAGGTCTGGACATTTGAGCGTCAGTTTGAACGAGTCATCCGGGAATGTCTTATGAGTGAGTATGTGGGTTGGGAGTTGGCGGAGCTGTTCAGGGATAAGAGTAAGGATGACCTTGAGGAGCTGGCGAGTAGCTTTTCTTTTGAGAAGTGTATTAAGAGGGATAGATTGGTTGGTATTTTGAGTCATGATTCCAAGATTTCTAGAGGGAAGCAGTGATTAGTGGACATCGCATACACTAGCTGGCGTTTATTTAATGAATTAAAATATTTTCTGCAACTTGAAGCAGCTGAATTGAGCTCTATGAACATTGAATTGAGTCCTATATTTGAGCTTTTTGAAGGTTAGTTATCAAATCGTACAGTTCAAACCAACACAATCGAATTGAGTCATCTTGTGCGACCTTAGACTGGCAATTGGACCACTTTCTTTCTATAGCCTAACCTAGAGGACAATTCTTCCGACCCTTACAATTAGGCCAGGATGTGGTATAGCTTCGTCAGTGTAAGCTCTTTTGTATCTGCCGTATACTGACCGAGGACTCGAAAGAAAAGGGGGCTGATCACTCAGCTGCAACTTGCTATTCACGTTGTGGCTGCCGCTTAAAGACAATTTTCAAAGCTATTGATTGACTTACTGAACTGTCTGCTGGATGCTGGATCTTCAGGGTTCAGATTGGCTCTACAGCCAGTCGCAACCCACCCAAATCGCGCTATAGCTCGTTGCTGGCAGTTGGTAGCCCTGATCCCGCGCTCGCTGTCTCAGGCTTGTTGGGATTTTCTTCTCTTGAAACCATCAACAGTCTTCAATTCTACATGACCTTCACAGCCGACGCCGCGAGCGATCAGCTGTTTACCATAAACAAGGATACTGGCGAAGTCAAAGCCCTCAATGGACCGGGCAACGCAGCTGGGAAGTCGGCTTCCTACAATTACTCTCCGGGAAGTGGAAACCCATATGGTCCCGCCATGATACAAGGTCCTGGCGCTCCGCCCTTCGACTGTAAGGCGGCAGATGGAGCGGGCTATCAGTATTTGCAGTGCAAATTCGGTACCAATCAAATTGCCGACTTTTGGACGTGTAAACAACTGTTGCTGTTGGTGTATCCGGGCTATGACCTACCACGCTGTTACATGGATGGCAACACTTACACGGGTTACAAGATTCCGATTATTCAAGTAATCACACCTATTTGAGATTTCCTATGCTAGTGTGGTGCCTATTTCTGCCCTTTTGTACATATCATTTTGACAATACGAAGTCATTTA
Organism: Fusarium citri; assembly: GCA_004367485.1. Lineage (NCBI taxonomy): Eukaryota > Fungi > Ascomycota > Sordariomycetes > Hypocreales > Nectriaceae > Fusarium > Fusarium citri. The sequence goes on from QHHH01000211.1 coordinate 15,026, forward strand.
TTTTTTAATCAATACAGCTCAATTCATCTTACTCATTCTACTTCATACTAGTGGTACCCTTCAAAAGTCCTGTATAATCTCAGTGCTAAATTTGACGAATAAGGCTTTGAAGAAAGCTTCTTTGTCTCATGGCTGAACTCAATTAGAGCACCATTATGAGTGGCCGCCCACACAGAGTACTCGCAAACATGTTAAGATTTCCACCGACAATACGTAGGGGGGAACAGAATTGAGAGTCCCCCTTATCGCTATGTAGCGCGATGCCCTGAATCACAGGGGTACAATGTTGGACTATTGACATTCCACATCTGAGGACCGAGCCATGACAATAATAAGATCGATCAGGTGACGATTAAGCCGCTCGGTGTAATCACGAATGCTGTTACTGAATCGAATCACTACAGCAAATGGAATGTAAAGACTTACAACTCCCCTATTCATTTCTCCCCAAGAACATTTCTGTAGTAAAGACTGACGTTTCACAGCGGACAAGTAGTCACAGAACATCCTGAAGTTCTCAATTCCTAACTATTGTCTCCCATAGCTAACTTTTTGAAAGCATAATGCCGCCTCCAGCTTGTATACATCCAATCATTTGCCCATGGTGCCACCAGTACGCCTTCCCTTTCCTTTGTCCAACTCTTTCTGCCACCCCCTGAGCGCGTCCATGTTGCCGGCCCTCTGCTTATCGAGGCATTGAGTACAACGGTCGTAGGGGCTTACGACGTCTCGACTTGCCTTGCCGGGACTGGTATATCCTCTCCCGCAAGGCGCCAACATCTCCTCAGTCCCCAGCTTCGACTTCTTGCATTCCATGCATAAGGTAGTAACCAAAGTCGTTGTACACATGTTGTTTGTCCGGGTTGTGGTGTATTGATAAGAGGACGAATCTTGTGATGGTATTGATTCTTGAGGTGAGTTGTCTGAGTTTGTTGATTGTAAGCTATCTGGTTGGGAACACTGAGTCTCATCTATATAGATCACATTTGGGGGACAGTCCATTATTGGCGGTGCGAGTAGCAACTCCCATTCATTGCACGGCGGTGGTTGCAAATGTTCATTGTTGCAATATGGCACTTGTAAACTGTCGTCGTTGCAGTAGCTTCTGTGATTGTTCGCCTCTCGCTGGACACAGTGAGTAGCTGGACACAACTTGACAGCGAATCAGTCATGGGAAATCAGGACAAAAGAATGATGGTGCGATAACCTTATCACAAAGGCGAAAGTGAACGAGCAGAATCGCAGACTTCTTCTCATACCATCCTCCCTGCGGAGTCGACATCGCTATGTAGCTTCCTGAAAGGTCAGAAGCGACTCTCACATGTGCAATGGGAAGGCCAGTTTCCACAATTAATCATCTTCTTGAGCATGTACATCAAGATGCAAATGTCGGGAGTAAAATAGTCCCCCTTCTGTTATCTGGCCACTCCTCGCACAGGTTCAAGGTCTTAACCTTCGACAACCGCATCGGTATTTTGGTAGAGTCGTAGTCGTGGTCTATAATCTCAGCGTACACCTAGGCTTGGCGCAGAAACACCGACGCACTGGGACTACCTCTCAAACAAGTGCTATCACGATCCGATTAATTGTACACTACTAAGCCAGTAGCAGCATAGAGGATTCGCCTAGGTCAACACGTCCCCAACACGAACGGACCTCTGCAAAACAGCCTCAGTATGAAGAGCTGCGCGCGACTTGGGGTTATTGAAGCTTCCGGGCCTCAACTTGGCCCCTGGACGTTGACTGGGAGATTGAGATTTTGGGTGGTCTAATCAGTTTAGCATGATTGGAATAATGCCAAAGGTGAAGCTGTAGTTTATAGGTTAGTGACTGGGCTCTGCGAAAGGCTTCCTCTACATTCTTATTGTTCTCAATTACGCGTAAGCGAGTTCAATGGCTCCAACAACATTGACCTGGCGTCGAACAGCGGCGCGGCATCGAGTGCGGCAATATCATCAAGCTTGCGCTGGCACACATGGTACTAAATAATTCGGTTTTGGTCGTGTCTATACAGCGTATTTCGTTTGTAATGAGAATATATCTAAAAACCTTTTTATATTACTCTTTACAATGCAATTAAAAATAATATTTATATTTTTTCCTTACAATCTATATTACAATTATCAACTACCTAGCAAGTTAAACATATTCTTACGTTAAGTAGAAAAAGCTTAGGGTATATTAATATACTTTGTTATATATATCCTACTATTACCTGTTCTCTAACATAAACTCTGTATCTAATAAAATACAATAAAATCCCTTATTAGGTCATTCCCTAATCGCTCCTAACAAACTCCTTAAGATACCCAGGGCTCGTAATACTAGTCAGCGTTGTGCCTTCAATATTGAGCAAAAACTCATCAGTCACACCATTGCTTCCAACATTCATCCAGGCAAAGCTATGGTCGAATAGGCCACCTTTTCCACCCTCCACGGCTGCACGATCAGGTGGCGGGGATGCGCTTGTAGATACCTGGCGGAACGCGACGGAGTACTTGCCCTTGGTGTTGTACTGGGCAGCGAGCGAGCGGCTGTTGGAGTAGAGTCCCATTGGATACATGCGCGACGAGGTGTAGTTGACAATCTGATCCTGGCCTTCGAAGTAGAAGGATGTGATGTTCAGACCGGGTTCGTTCTTGTTGACTGAGAGCGTGATATTGGTTGTCTCATTGCCCTCGACAACAAAGGTACCAGCCAGGTTCTTCTCAGCACTCTCAGCAGCAGCATACTCAGCAGCTGTGATAAAGGTCGTGGCGGTAACATCACGGAGTGGCCAGCGAGCAGGAGTGGCAGTATCACCGGCAAGGAGAATGGAGAAGCCAATTCCGTGGTCTGGTGAAAGTCCAAAGATACAGGTAAAGTCGATATTGCCACCAGCCTTGATGTATAGATCAGAGACACGTGTGCGGTTTGAGTCTGGCCCTGTGGGGAGTGTAAGGCGGGTGATTTCCCATGGTGCACCGACGAGCTCGACAAGGGTTCCAGTGCTACTGTGAGGCTTCATCCACTGGCGAGTGACGGATGGCGAGAGAAGTTCAGAGTTGAGTATAGAAAGGCCTGCCAGGCGAAGATCTTTGGCAGAGGAATAAATACCGCCGGAACTAATTCAAGTCAGTTTTGTATACTCACGTTATTGATTGTGATAAACAGGAAACATACCCAGCAAAGATAGGAACATCTTGTCCCCATGAAATTCCATCTTTTCGGGCTACAGCATCGATGTCTTTTCCCTCGGGGACTGCACCAGAAGAAGAATTCATTTTCAACGGCTTAAAGAGAATATCCTGGATGGCATCCTTGTACTCTTGACCAGTGAGGCGCTCTAGGACTGATGTGAGGACACCGTATCCAGCATCCGAGTACAGAGCACTTCGCCATGGGCCCATAGTTGGGGCCTGGTAATCACGCATAAATTCCAGGTATGCTAGTATTGTCAGTAGATGCTCCGTCAAGCTGGGGAGATAATTTGGCTTACATTTACTGTCCTCTGGCGAAGCCTTGGGGTTGCGAAAATAGTATTCTCCGGGACCGCTAGTTCCTCCTTGTTGGGCAGCAAGAGCGCCGATGGTGATTTCACTCCAATCAATTCTCTCAATTGGGTTGCTTGATGAGTTGCCCAACAGCTCTGGCAGGAGCATAGTGACAGGGTAGCTTAAGGCTTCGATGCCGGCCTTTGCAATTATAGCATAGACAGTGAACATCTTCGACACACTGCCAGTTCTGAATATGGTGTCCTCGGACAGCTTTCCCTTGGTGAGGGCCTTCTTGTTTGTCTCGCCGACATGGAAGTAGTTGTAGATGGAGTCATTAGTCGAGGCTGAAAAGACATCAACGGCGAAGATGAGGTCTGTCTTGTTCAAGGCCTTGGTATCGAAGAGTTCTTCGATCACTGAGGGAAACTTGTCCTTAGCTTGGCTGATGAAATCCGATTTGGAAAAATCAACGTTGGAGAGAAAAGAGGGGCCAATTAGCGGGACGTCGTCTGAAAGAAGGACGTTTGCCGTAACAGAGCTGGCGAGCAGGGCTGCGCTGGCCAAGTATGAATGAGAACGCATTGTAAAAGCTCAATTTAGAAGTTTTATAATGATATAATGGTTTCGGACGTTTGACTAGTCCTCTATGGAGTCTTATATACAGCTTGTTTCCATTGCACAGCCAAAGCATCGTCACTCAGTGTATTGACATTATTCTCGCCATGAGGCTGAGAGCGGTTCGTTTGCATTGTATTTGGTCTAGCGTGCCACTTACATACTTCAAGCAAGAAATTGATATTCCTCCAGCGATCCATCCATCTAAAAGAGGCCTAGTCAGCGCAAAACGGGTCTTTTCTTGGTTACTAGCCTTCTGTGCCCCGGTCGTGTAGTGATCTCAGTGGCTTATCATGACGAATGATGAGTCGGGAATTGCACTGTCCTGCGGTTGACCACTTTAATTGGCCTGATCCCGAAGCTGAGCAAATATCGCATCCTTGTTGAAGGACTGTGGGGAAGCCGATCAACGCGAGATTTGCGACCGCCAGCGCAGGATTTTTCTCAATCCGGCTGAGCTGAGCACTTGCGGGGTTTCTCCATATGCAGCAGTCACACAGAAGCTCTTATTCTAGGAAGGAAATAGCGTCATATAATAGCGTTTACACGTAGCTCAACCTTGGCTACCTGCAAAGAACTTAATTGAGATGGCCCTTCGTTGCTTGCTACGGACTTTTGTCTACCGGTAAGATGATTACCTAATTTATAAGGTGAGACTAATATGCAGAGTGGCATACCTAGATATGACGATTAATGCACCGGTTGAGAGCGAGAATTCGTTGAGCTGAATCGTTGTCATTTTTGACACTAGCTCATCGATAGCTGCCCAGACCTTCTGTTGTTTGGAGAGGTGTAGAGACAATGGTAATGGTGGCTTTGTGAAGCTACTACGATGAAAAATTGAAGTAGAAAATGCTCATCAGTACTTGCACCTGGACATGTAACAAGGTAAGATTGTAGAAAATTGATGCGGGCAGAAGCAGGCAAATGTCAATCTTATAAGATACTGTAAAATTTCTGAAGACTAAAAGAATTTGACTCCTTGACCTTGTTAAAATGAATGATACGTCACGACTTTCTGTCCAACAAGTCATTGTTCTTGAAAACTTGGCTTTGAAGATGATGGGTTGTAACATCCAGATACGTTTCGCCTCGAGCAATCATCCATCTACCGTCCAAGTTCTCATGATAAAAGCTTCTAGCTCAGATATCCCGTCCAGGCCTCCGCAAAACGCAATGTGATGATCGGGCCGAACAAGGACAATGCAGCCCCAAGTAGGTATGTCCAGATTTCGATAGACAGTACCACCAATACCGGTGTAGGATACATTGTCAACAAAGACCTTTCCGTAATCGTAACCGAGTGTCTCACTTTGAGTCACAAACAAACACGGCAGCGAGTGCAAGTCTATGCCATGCCGTGGTGCAGAATGAATAAGGTGCGCCTCAATTCCACCAATCTTTTGCAGCCTATACCGATGATTGACACGTTCCATGATAGAGCAACTCCGGGATAATTTAGCCGCGAGCGCACTCACCCTCCCCATCTGAGACTTGGTGCTTATGTCCCCTCCGAAAACAAGTAAGGCCCAATTTCCAGACTTATTGAGGATCTCGTGGAGACGCCACATGCGAGAATCACTATGATTCATGATCTGGAGATCTGGCAATCTAGAACCTGCAGTGAGAAGTTGGGGGGCCTTCCACGAAGTGCCGGTGTGGTTGACCAGCATATTGGCATGATATCTCACGGCAGAGCCAGACGCCGATGTGTTCTCCTTGTGTAGAGTCCCTACCAATGTTTCACTTCGAGTTTTCCCGAACTTCTCGGCCACAACACCGTAAATTTCTTTGTCGAAAGAGAGCAGGCGTTGAGCGATCGGCAAGCGTTCTTCTTGGTATGTTTGCAATATTTCTGGAGCATGGCAACCTTTGATGACAGAAGCAAGCTTCCAACCTAGGTTAAAGGCATCTTGCATGCTTGTGTTCATTCCCATACCAGCCTTTGGAGAATGTGTGTGGACGGCATCTCCCGCGAGGAAAATCCTTTCTCGGATGAAGTAGGTGTTACAAATTCTCTGGCCAACCTGTTACGGCGTTAAATACCCCATTATGCTCAGTCATCACTGATCTTACCGAGTATAGACTTGTCCATTCAACAATCTTGGCAGAAAATAGATAAGGCTTTAGAATCTCCTCAATCTTGGATAAAATTGCCTTTCGCTGGTCCTGTAGGCTCTTCGTTTTCAGGGAGGGCGAGAGTTGCACATAGAACCTGACCAAGTTTCGCTCACGGGGTATAAGCATTGTATTACCCGAGGCCGATTTTATGATACATCTCTTTCGTATATCAGCTATTGTTTGTTAGCTTGCGATTAGCGATCTCGTTTCCCCTGGGAAGTATTTACGGAAATTTGTGATTGGGACACAATCAATCACTCCCCAATGATGGTCAGTGTGTTCGCCTTCCAGTCTCAAGCCACACTGCTTGCGCACCCAGCTATGTGCGCCATCGCATCCCACAAGATAACGACAGCGAACAGACTTGTGTGTAGGGTTGCAAGTTTCCTGCGTGACAGTCAAGCTAGGCTCGGAAGAGCGATCAGAAACCCCAACTCGAATTGGGTAACTTCCAGTTCGACAATCATCACTAGGTAGTATCTCTAGATTGTTAGGTTCATGACAACGCCGTATGTCTACAGACCCTTGTTCTTTGATGAAATTCAATAAGTGTTGCTCTATTCTGCCTTGTCGCAACGTTGCCTCGGAGTAGGATGAAAAACATGGCGGCCCGGAGGCTGAATTCGGTCGTGTAAACTTGCGTGTAATTGTGCCAGACACACCGGACTATCGCACGTGTTAGGTATCAGGTGTTGAGTCGGTTTGGTTATTATGAAGGGAAATTTAGTGCACATCTAACCTGCGCGCTTGCGATCATGGTGTTATGACATACCCAATACGAAACCTCAATAGTTTGATGAGCTTCCTGCCAGATGGTTTGTCCCAGATTGAACATGTCCAGAATTTCAAAAGATCGACGGTCTAGGCCGTCTGCGTGTCCGTTTTTGGGAGGTGTCGAATTTCGGTCTAGAACTAACGTTTTGACACCAGCAACTGACATCCAAGCTGCGATGACAAGCCTGCAACCAAACTCGACTTAGCTTTCTTTTCATACAGTGATCTCAATTGCAAAGAGACTTAAATGCTTACCCAGCCGGCCCAGCACCAACTATGACAACATCATAGGCCTCCTCACGCTTATTTTGGGCCATGATATCGCTATTTTCGATGGGAGTTGAATAATTAGAGGTCTGAAAGTGAAAGGCGACCTCTTAATTAGACAGGCGGAGTGTATCGATTTGGATGCGATCCGAGTTTTAATGTTCCTTCGACCCGTGACCGGTAAACCTAAACAGCATGTTTTATAGTCGACTCTACACCACGTGAGTCGTCAGACTCTTGTTGTTGGACGTTCCCGTCGGTATTTTGGTCGCGCTGATGGTGTACCAAAGTTTATGCAATTTGGTGTGTCTTTTCCATTCGGCCCGTCGTAGATGACCACATTCCATTCGTACAGCTACCGTCTCAGTTGTCTCAATAGTACTTCATTGACTATTAGACCACGTAATAAGAGACAGAGATTGATATCCTCAGTTCCGCGATCTCAGCAGCGGCAAAAACATAAGAGAGGACAAAAGTTGTCGAGACTCTACAGACATCAAGCAGCTATAATATAGTTAGCCTAGTTACTATCCTTATGTGAATAGACTTACATATAGTGCGAAGTAATAAAAATAACTTCATATCTATAAATTACAGTCGCATGAGTGCATCGTTCTGGTCGTTTAGAGCAGTGTGTATAGAATATGTGAGACTTGCGGCATATAATTGGTAAATCTCCGTAGTCAGAACGGCCTGAAACCGGATCCTCCCTGCTTTCAGCCAGGAATGTCTCTACTTCGCAATGTATACCATGAAGATTTGCAAGTCCTACTGGCTCTTCGCAATCCTGTGCATGGCCTGCATGCCAGCCTTGAACAGAGCAGAACCTTTTCAAGGAAGGGTTGACGAGTCGATGAGAATATCGCCGATGGTTGGCACGCCGGTGAGATCTTCCATTCCGATAGTTTGCAGGGTGCTCACGTGTCAGTGCTAGTAGTCTCCCCTGTCAACATAACCCATTCGTATACACTCCAATCATGCGAGGATTAGGTGCCATTATCATGATTAGCTTGGCTCCTCTAAGCTTCAAGAGTTCGTCTGAGGGATTCCTCGTAGAGGTATCAATGAAATGGCGAGCTCCCAGTTCAAAAGCATAATCTCGCTTTGCCGGAGATTACCACTATTCGGAATCCCACCTTCTTGATCCACACTGCCGCAAATCGCTCGCCAATTACCAATATTAACAATCGAGGAGATAAAAACAAATATCAGATCTTGCTCAGCCCTGGCGATAAGATTGATTCAATTAACTATTCCAGTAATTACAGTTTTCTTAAATCTTCTAATGGATTTCTCAAAATTAACCAGCTGCACATAATGGATGAAATGTAGTGTACTTCATCGAATATCGTTGAATTAGTCTGCGGAAAAGCCTCTTGAACTTGCGTCAATTCTGATGTGCACAATTAATGAGTAATTATCTATCAAGCTGTAAACCATCTTCAGGAGACGACAATGTTTCTGACTCTGGGATTAAAAACCCTGTCGCATCAGCCTTCCGCAGGGTAGGTTCTGACCAACACAAACAGCGACGCCCTATAGTTCCAGCGCCGAGTCCCCTAGATCTGAAAAACAGCTCCCAAATTTCGTCACACTCGCGACTCCATCAGGATCCCTTTTTGCACCAACATCAACATTGACATCACCACCGAGATAGCACTACAGCTAACCACCCCTTTTAGATCATCACAGCCGCTGCGTAAATCCCAATCCCCACGATTCGCCCCCTCCAAGCCATCATCGTTTCGCAACACGCACTCGCGTTCCGCGTCCCTCAAAGAACCGCTCAATCCACCCGCGCCCAACAGCACGAAGCCCCAAGAGAGCCGACTCGAGCCGTGAAAAGTCAAGATGACAAAAATGGCCGACTTGCTTTCGAATGCCGGAGCAATAACCGTCCAGGCCGCGAACCGATTGACCTTACCGAAATACCGAGGACAATGGCTCAGCTCAAGCACCAGCAGTCGCTGATATGGGTGGCTTCTGGATGGCTTCCAATGCAGGGCAACCAACGCTCGCGTACTTATAAAGTTTTCCGCCACAAATTTACACTTTGAAGCATGACTTCAAATGGTAGCTTGTGCAAGAACGCTCTGATATAAGGTTCGGTCTACTGCACAAAACGCCCTTTCGTGCTATCTTCCGGTGTTTTTTTCTTCCTTACACCGACATCAACTTCACAAATATCAGTCCAAATAGAGGATGAAGGCATCGTCGTGTTTGTTTCCCCTGTTTCTCTTTAACCACTGGTATCGGGAGGGGAGAAAGCCGCCGGTAGTTACAGGTTGAGGCAGATATTTCGCTGCAGCGCCAAAGTTTAGTGCTGAACCGACGCGCCTGAGAAAGATCTCACATCGGAATACGAATGTGATTCACCAGATATTAATGACATACAAAAGCCTTTAGAGAGTGATGGTCGAAGAGCACGTCAAGGCTACTGAACTGTATCCACCATGCAGGCCGTTCGCCAGGTCAACGATAATGTCAGCGTGGCTTACAATAAGGTGGTTCAGCTCAGGCAGGCTGTGACATATTTAGTATAGCTGAACCCCTCTTCACCCCAGAAATGCAGCCTCATTTGGACACAACTACCAATCATTATGAACCACACTACAGCTGTTGGTCAGCAATAGTATTAACCAAGATCGCTGCAGGGATGACGGTTGTGGCTGGACTGCTGTGTTCCTTCTACATATGCCCGCACTGCCTACTCATGTATCGTACTGATGACACGGCACACAAAAGGATACCCATTTGTGCGATTCCCTCACCGCAGCCCACGATCCCCGTAAGAAGATATGGCCTCTCCGGGCCCATCGGAACAAAAAGACTCTTCTCAACTTCAATCGATGAAAGAAAATCCACCAGTCTATATTCACTCACAGCCGTGCACTGACCGAGACATTACCGAAGAAGAGCATCCTCTTACGTCCAGTAAGGAGTTGAAGCTCGGCGACAAATCCACAGCAGCCTTCGACAATGAATCTCAACTTGATCATCTTTCACAAGCGCCTTCGGTCACTGGCATCACAATCCGCAAAGCATCCACGCCCCCCCGCAACTCGAAAGACAATGAAATAGCAAAATTAAACGGAAGAGAAAATATCCTAAGGGCTTGGAGACTGGAGCTCGTCCTATTTTGTGTTGCAGCTGGGCTCTTTGTCGCTATTTGTCTAATTTTGGATGGGTATAGCAACCAGGAGCTGCCAGATTGGAACATGATAGGACTTACCCTCAACACACTCATATCCATCCTTGCAACCTTCTTTCGTGCGACAATTGCGGTAATAGCGTTTGAGATCCTTGCGCAGCGCAAGTGGAATTGGCTTTCGCACGATACCTTCAAACCCATGCAGGACGTACAAATCTTTGATGATGCCTCGCGAGGCGTGTATGGATGTCTTCGCCTATTGCCTCTCATCGCAATCCGAGAACCCGTCGCACTAGGTGCTGTTGTCGTGGCCATACTATCGCTGGGTATCGGCTCATTCACTCAGCAGTCAATCCAAACATACCAGTGTCTTCGACAAGTTTCATCGCAGAATGATGCGGCGACTATAGCAGTTGCAAATACCGTTGGTACAAAAGACGTTTGTTTGGAAACAAGCTTGTATGACGGCTGGGAATTGAAACCCAAGATACGAGTCGCGATGATGGATGCCATGGTCTCATCCAATGACGCCAGTCCACTTTTCAACTGCACTTCTGGGAACTGCACCTTTCCTACTTACTCCGACTACCATGACGGTTCAAACCTGGTATCACATGCAAGCGTTGGTATATGCAACGACTGTATCGATGTATATGATCTTGTCAAACAGGAGAAACATCCTTGGGTAAAGCGCGGGATTATCCATTCACTGCCTGTTGAGGCTGCTAATGGAGAAAGTATGAAACTCATCCTTGGAACCGTCCAGTACAGTCCAAATGACACATATGTTAATGTTGCTGCTGGGATGGACCTGTCCTGGACCGAGAAGATTGCTCCTCCCGAGTTCCTGAACCGCGCACGGTGGTCAATCACAAACATCACGTTGATGGGTATATCCACAGACCGTTGTGATCGCAGGCCAGATGGAAACATGACCTGTCCACATGCGTGTAGTCAGGAGTCACGTCGGAACCAGACTTGCCTCCGCGACTCAAAAGCATACATCGATATGCCCATCGACTATGCAGCCGCTGCATGCATTATGTATCCCTGCACACGATATTATCGTGCCGAGTTTAATAATTCGAAACCAGACGAGAAGGTCCTCTGGGAAGTCCCTCTGAGGAAGCAATCCTTCCTGGATCCGCTCTGGTCGGCCAAAGATGCGTCAATGGGAGCATGGAAAGGTATCATGCAGCCATGTTCGGTCAACGGCTCAGTATTCACGTCATCGAATGCGTCCTCCCCAGTAGATGACGGTCATATGCGCACCGAACTGATTTTCCACTCTCAAGACTGGGCTACTGAGAGTATTAAAAGTCCTTCCCAAGGCCTTAATACAACCGTGCCTGCTGACTGCGTTGCAATGCTACCAGCAGCTGTTGCGGATTCCCTCAGGATTGAATTTGAGGATACCTATAACTTCAACTGTACACCGCTAACCGTCCCAACCCTTCATTGCTTGACGACCCAAGGTGAAGGGATGAGAATAACCTCATCACCACTGGTTGTGGATGGCACAATGTCCATACAGCACATAAAAGATGCGATGGCATCCGTTGCCACTCGAATCACAAATGAGCTGCGAAAGGTCGGACGAGGAGCAAGTTCAGATTCACAGTCCCTAGTTACAGGAATTGTCTGGGGCAATCGTGCCTGCGTTCGCATAGCGTGGAAATGGCTTATATTCCCTGGCGCTCTGCTGGCTCAATGTGCTGTCTTGCTTTTGATAACAATTACGAGAGATGCGAAAAGGAGAAACGTTTGGAAGAGCTCGATCCTTCCTTTCCTACTCAGGGACCATCCTGGTGTCGGGAAGATGGGATTAAAGGACTTGGATACGATAGCTGGTAACTTTGAGGTGAAGATAGAGACATGAGGGAAAGGTGATGTGTATCGACATTATTTTGATCCTTCACTTTGGAGCAGGTCATAAACAGCGTCGCGATACTTTTGAAGGATGTGGGCTTTTGTTTGCGGACCCATTGAACGGGCATGCTCAGCCCTGTTTTGAAGAACTGGTGAACCGTAAAAGTTCACGGTAAAATCATGTAATGAATGGCCTTATTTGATTTTGCTGTAAAACTTGGTTCCGAGGGCTTATCATACGAGCTGTTCGTGGAGTTTCAACATAATGATTACGCTATGTGGTGAACACTGGTAACGATGCATCGTTTTAACAGCGCTAATAATCATCATGTTTGGCTTTAATCTTACGAAAAGAGCAATAGGAAAAAGCTCTTGTGCAGCTCCTACGATGTTTGAAAAGGGCCTCAGGGTTCATAAGCTTGTTTCCCTTTCGCGAGCCACCGGGAACAGGCAAAGTATGGCTAATTATAAGACGACGCCCTTGAAACTTGACCAGCAATGCTCCCGTTTGTCACAACGAAGATGTTGGGCAGCCCGCTCACAGTCTCAGGACCTAGCACCCTTACAGGCTCTTCTTTCTTTCCACCGACAAAGCTAGATCTCCCCTCTTTCCGATACAGCTGTCTGACTATATCCATTCCACTTCTATAACCAGGCACTCGATTTCAATGCGGGACTCGGATGTACCTTTAGATGTCAAGCAACATTTGATCCAATGGACACATACGCTTTCGTAGCATCGGCGGAAAAGACACCTTTGGGTACTTCAGAGCGGGGTCAGGGTCCATCAACCACAGGTCTTCACCATACACCTGTTTGAACCTTGGACCCATCGCACGTGGTTGCAGGAAATGCTTGACCCCCAATTTGTTGGCGAGAAATAGCTGGCAAGGTTACGTGTCTAAGGTTAGTCTACAAAAGAGAAGTCACCAAAGGTCTAGCCTTAGCTTGCATAATGTGTCCAAGTCCATTTGTCTCTTATGTTTCGGTGGCCAATCCTACCCTGATGCTATCGGTTAACCTTGCGGAACTCGGCAATTGTTGGACCTGACACTTGGAATTGGAGAGCGATGGAAAGATAGCGCGGAAGGCTGGAAGTCTGAGTATGGGTGTTGTGGTAAGTTTGGTTGGAACTGGCTTGCTACGTAGGGGTTCCCGCAAGAGGCGCAGTTGTGATGTTGTATCGACTGACAGAGTGTTAGACCACTGGAGAATAGCCTATGGCTTTGTAGTTATTAATGGGTTTTAAAACTGCTTAATTACAATAGGGTAAGGAGAGCGGTAAGGAAAGTGATTCGTTTCGGTTGAGATTGAGACAAGTAGAGTATCTGTATAATATGTCGCGATACGTCAGTTCATTAACACATGAAAGGACAAGGGGGTTGGGTAGCGAGAGCGACCGTATTGGTGTCAAGGTTAAAGAGACAAATTGCTCATCAGGAAGCGTTGGAGCGATAAGAGATGTTTCTGACCGTCGATGATCCGAGCGATTGATTCCTTGGCTCAAGGCTCCTCCCGCTGCCGATTCTGCAATCAGTAGCCGCCCCCTGGACCTTTGCCGAGTACTTTGTCCTTACAAAGTCGACGATATTGACGTCGTGGTTGGTGACGGTCGCACTCTGAGGACACCATGATGCTTGAGTTTAGGTATTCGAGGGAATTCCTGTCATCGTATGAGCTCGAATGTTGTCGGTGGCACTGTCAACATGATGAGTCAGTAAAGGAGTTGTTCCCGGCACCATGACTACCATCGGGCCAGCATGCTGTCCACCACTGAACCCCGTCAGAACAAGCGCTGCTAGTGCATAAATTCTTGATCAAAAGATTCAAGTTGACGTTATTGGCGGGGCTCGTGCTCTTGACGCTGGTGTTTGTCTTTTCATGGTGCCTGAGCGCCACCTGATTGGTGACCCGGAACTGTGATTGATCAGGCTTCGAGTCGGACGGCGAGGGTCAAGCGACAGACACGAGATTAAATTTGCGGAAACGCTGCGGGATTGTCATGAGATGCGACCGGCGATTGATGCACGAGGTGTGCTGGGCTTGTTATGCCCGTCAATGGTATCTCATGGTGATGGTGCAACGGGCAGGCTCAGCTTTGTGGTCCCTGAGCTTCAGTGAGCTTTAGGTACTAGAGTATGTGTGCTCTAAGGGCTTAGGCTACCTCTTATAATAAAGTAACCTAAGTCCTAGTCTAAGCTGATACAGAATGACCAAATTATTTCGTCTCTTATGCTCTTGGGGCCAATTCTTCTGATACCACGAGGCCTCTGTAGCTGTCTTTTCTTTCATGTAAACACTATCAGACGTGAGCGAATGGAAAGCTTGGCCAGTCACGCCTACTGAGAAGGATTGAATGGGAGGATCATTGGCTATGGGAATGTGGAAGAATATGGGAGGCCATACGATATTAACCAGCTGGCAAAGATTCAGCAGATCGAAAGCCTCTTAACTTCAAAATAGGCAGGGGAGGTTCATCTTGGTATCCGAGACAAGATTAATACGTGAGGATAATGCACCGCTTGACGCGCTCTGGACAGACCGCCCCGTACAGACAATCATTTTTTCCAAATAAAACGGTCCAGATCCCTTGGCCGAGTGATTGCGGCTCTGGGCATGAATCAACAGCTGCCAGCAAGCCAGGTTTAACACCCAGGGCCACGTAACAACCATACTGCACGCTAAAAAAAAACACTCTAAGCGGTTGAAGACCCTCGTAGGTCCATGCATTCAGTAGTTATACTCTTAAATAGGCTAGCTCAGCATCGACCATGAGAGTGAAGAGTTCTATAGAACATTGTGAACGCCGAGGAAGCTACATGCAACCCGAGTCTTTTACTTATATTGGTCTTTTGCCTGGTAAGTAAAGAACCAGACTCTCAAATAATCCATGTATCCACTATACCCAGTAGCAATGTCGCTGACCAGTCAGTTCATAGCAAAAAGGATCTTCGAGCCACACCTTGTCGCTCTGTACCTGGGTTTGCCAAGGCCTTTATCCTTGCCAGCGTTTTATTCTTGATATCACTTCCAGACCGACATATCTGTATCTACTCTTCTTGGCATCTATCGCCATAGCGCTACCTAGTACCATACCAAGATGCCAACATCACCGCACGTAGAGAATATAATTATGGTCGGCGACTTCAACCAGTCATAAGAGATAGCAAGTAGATTGAGATGGTTATAGTGCCTGAGCATACTTAAAATAATACATACGACCATAGGTAGTGGAAAATACGGGATCCCGTCCGCTCTCCCATAGTCAAGCCACTAACCGGCGGATCAGTAGTTGGGTCGGTGACGACCAGCGAATCCCTGCTGTTGTATGTTTTTGCTCAGAACTATTCTTTTTGGTGGCTTCTCTCAAATCAATAAACGACCAAGCCCCATGATCTATGTACTGTTTCAATCAACAGCTTCGCGATCCATCCGTGACAGACCAAGGTGGGTGTATTGCGCTATAGCGCTATGCCCCGCTGAGGCTGATCGTGTCCGTCGCGCAGGACGATGGGATATTCGTAAAAGACCAACAATCAGCTAACACTAAAATGCATTTTGATCAGCCTGGGTGGATTATCGCTAACTTCCATTGGTAGTCGACTGCGTTTTAGACGTTCCACTTTCTTTCCCAATCAACTTAACGCGACAAGGACTACGTACCACAAACAAAAAACAAGAGCTTCCCTACGACAGCTTTTAAGTCATTCGAGATGACCAGCATCTGTGGTTTCTGATATCTTCACTATTAGTTTCCCAGCATGCGCAGGTGTTTGACAAATGGTTCAATGTTCCGGCGTAGCTTTCCAACTCATCTGACTAACTTATACATTGACAACATGATAGACTCTTGGATTTCGTCAAACGCTAAATCCATGAGAGAACCATTGATCATTGACCTTCTCCTGAATTTCCTTAGGATAGTTTCCAGAGAAAGAAGCCTCCTTCCAGATCAAGCTCTCATCCTTGAACTCGCTAGGAAACAAACAGCATCGAACAACCTTGTAAGTAAAGTTTTCAGACTTAACTCCATAGCCAACATATGGAATTAAAGGGATGCTGGGGTATTCATTAAAGAAGAATTCGTTGGTCTTGGGTTGGCACCTCGTAGGATGGTTTAAACGCATGTCCGAACTTGGGGTTGAGAAAACGCCTACCATCCCGCTGATCCACGTTGCTGGTCGTCAATGGCATATCATGTTTGCGTGGAAGCATGAATCCCGGATCAAGATTGCGCAGGGGACAAGGATTGGCCATTCGGAGACATTGGTTGGGTTGTACCAGCTTCTTGCGTCAATGAAAGCGATTGGGGAATGGATTGGGACAGAGTACCGAGATCGGGCTGAAGGGGCTTTTGTAAAAGTTGGGAATGAGTCCTAGAACGCGGGAAAGAAATGGAACAGCCCATAGATGTAGGATAAACAGCACCTCGAATTACTCTACGGTTGGATTGCAACGAATCGAGATAGATACGCAATGTTGTTAGATCAGATCATAGCGGCTCACGCCCGAAGAATAACGTCACTTCTTTTATTTCTCCAGTCCTCCTCCTTCAACTGCATAAGCACTTAGTCTATCATCCAAGGTTTAGAATGCCAAAGTTATAGAAGCCTACGGGATGACGTAAGCTCGCATAGGATAGTCAAGTCATTTCGTCTCTTATGCTTCGAGTATCACTCAATGGCTACAAACAACTGGTTATAAGGGCAGAAGAACAGCTATACCAGAACTCGGGATATGGACAGTTATCAGTCGAAACTATCGGGTCTTCGACAAGTCAGGCAGGTATCCCTTTACCATTATTTTCGGTCTCTGCCGCCGCAATGATACAGATCCTCGACCACTACACATCAAGACAAAAGGGGCCATCCTCGACGTTCCATATGCTCTATCCAATGACCTACTTCAATTGCGACAGTATGTCCCAAGAACAAGGCAATACGTGCGAGTCGACGTTGGACAGCTCAATGATACCGACAGTCTCCAGTTCGGATTGAGAATGGAGTTAAGCGCTGGATGATATCGAGACAATGAACGAAAGCTTGCAATACGATGATTTGTTATTATGGGTGGGTGATTGATCAAGAACCTATTCATTCTGCATAAACGAGTCTCTTATTCTACGTGTTTCCGGGTTTGTAGTGCTCCAATCAAATCCTACAGAGGTTGTTGCCTGGATCGGCCAGTGGGGCGAGTAAGACAACAGTGAAAACGGTACTGATTCCTCCACCCTGGCCTGGGCGGCATAGAAGTAACTTGGATAGCGCCGCACATTCATGTCGAGCGTTTCGCCAACGGCCAATGAAATGAAGTAATCTCTCTTCGTCCAACCCCTTGGGACACTTTCCGGTATATCGGGACAAAGACATCAGGGTGTCAGAAGCATAGGCTGCTTGAAGCATAAGAGATGAGATAATTTAGCCATCTTATTAGAGCTTAGGCTAGGATTTAAACTACTTTATTTTGGCTGTCTAACCCATCGAGGAGAATTCCTCATCTGTAGCCTGTGTCTGCTGACTGAGACTAACTTCTGACCTGGCGCATCGCGTATCCCAAGAACAAACCATCTCAGCCCGGGGTGACTCGTTACTAGTCTCCGTTCATTAAACCTTGTTTGCTTACACCTCAATTCAGCTCATCCAGATAGTTGAGTCTCTCATTATATGCCCCTAGTAACTTCTTACAGCCCAACCTGGCCAGCTTGAAACTATCAGGGATCTTGCCAGCTTCATCCCCCATATACGATGCAAGGACATGTACATTCCTTTCAATCTGCTCAAGCGCATTGTTGATGTTCTGAGAAACCATGCCAATACAATCCAGTCGTTGAAGTACATGGGTAATTGTTCCGTGGCTCATCTTTGTCTGCGCCATCTTTCTTTTAGACGCTGGGCGTGGGGTTGCGTGGTATGATTTCAAGCTGAAGGGTTAGCACTCATCGCCAGTTGTGATGGATCATAATGGACTTACACTGCAAGCAGAAACAGCTTCATACAAGTCATCTGCACGCGTGGCAGACTGGGATCAGCATCGACCTTGACACGTTTTGCGGGAGGCAAGAGGGTGCAAGGTTGATCATTCGGGTAAAGCTCCGATATCTTCCGCTTCCTGGGAATACAGGGATCGGCCAAAGGAGGAGGCAAGTAAGAGTAGATACTAGCAGACTCCATTGTTGAATTGACGGAACCAATTGGAGAGAGTGGCTGAGATAGTCTGTAAGAATTGTCCAAACAGCCCTTCCGCTCAAGATACGGCAATGCAGGTGAATCGTCAGACATGATAGAATCCATCGTATAGATTGATGTGTCGCATTCATCTCTACGGAATATTGAAGGCGTACTTATAATTCACGTTGACCAGATTTCAAGGCTTTCGTATGACGGGAAGTTGCAGCAAAATGACCATCCAGTGCGAACGGCGAACAAGACCATACATCAGGCTTGGTTGATCGTGCAGTAGCAGGTGGCCTCTTGCAGGCCGCAGTTTGCAGTGGGAAAAAGAAATACGATCGATGCATTGGGACATGATTGCATTTTACTGACTCTGCCCTCATTGTCTAGCTAGTTGGAATTGAGTTACATTTGAGAGCGATGGGTAATGATCTGTTGTGCTGAGTGCTTTGAAGGGGCAAAAAGTGAGGTTGAACACTGCAATGTCATGGCGTTGAGAACTTCTTCAGTTCGTCTTTCACGCTGGGATTACAGGGCCGTTAGGTCTGTATCAGGTAGCCAGACAGGGCTTCATTGATGTGCCACACGCGAAAAAGAGTAAACTGGGGATTCATTTGGGCAATAGTCTAGACTTTCTGGACTGTACAGTAGTAAAAGCCACGTGCTAGCTGCGGAGGCAAAAAAAGAAAAGGCGACCTTAGCTAGAGACGGATTGGTCTATGATTGCAAAAGAGACGGGCCCGTTGTATCAGGTATGAAGCGTGACATGATCGAGAGGATCTGCAGACCCAACGGTCTGTCCTCACCCAGATACATTTAGAACAGATTAGATGTTGCTATGCAACGATGTACCGGGCGTTATGTTTGCACGTCCCAGGACACCTAAAGCGGGGGAGCCAGGTTCAACCGGTCTGTTGCACATTTGTGAATACGAAATGTGGCTTGATTTTGAGGCCTCCGGTTTTACGTCGCTTAGACAAGTGCGTCTCTTGGCCTCAGGTCATAAAATCTCTGTTCAACATCGTGCCTAGTGGTGGCGTATTGCCGTCGGTTTAGTAAATTTCTTTCCATGGCATGTGGACAAGGTGTTAGTTTTGGTCAATTGAGCAACTCACAAACCGCAGACAGATGGGTACACAATAGTTATGTTCTAGCTTCAAAGGTGTCAAAGGAAATCTGTGCTCGTATAGGGTGACCAAACTGTTCTGTGTCTTATGGTCTCAGCCACCAATTATTCTGACAACGGATACTCCGATCCGTTGCGGTTGACGCCCAGCCCCAAGGCCATTTCCAATCAGCAAGACATACGTCAAGCCACATGTACTCCAAAACCATCTCTGAAGGAACTATGTATGCTAATGGATATTACGTCTCTCAGTCGAAGAGGAGGTTGGAAAGGGGAAAGAGAAAAGTACTTTGTGTTGGTTTGTTGGTTTGGAAGTGACAGTTTCGGTAAAGACTGGAACGCTGTCAGTGACGTAGGTTCACAGGTTATGTGGCTGGGACTGAGACATCAGTCTCGGGGTGACGAGAAGCCGATGCTGCTTTGAGACATGTGTGGCCAAATCTGCACTGTACATAGGTTGCCTGTGAGCTGGGTATTTGCTACGGAGTAGTGGAGGATCAATGAACACTCTAATAATTCAGATACAATCCCATCGATTAGCGTTGAGAGGCGATCGAGGGGCCCAATGATTGGTCATTAGGAACTCAGACTTGGTCCGTCAATTACAGCTAACAAGACTCAACGAGACAGTAACGAGTAAGAGCAAAAGGGAGAGGAAACACCATTTAATAGTTTTCCTTGTCGATAAAGACAACCATAACATCTGAAAACACAGCCATACCGACCTAGACCACTATTTGTAAGTTTTTCTAGGGCGTAGGTCCCTAATATACCAGTTAAAGTAATA
>QHHH01000212.1:0-23407 GCA_004367485.1 Fusarium citri
CAAGGAGGGAGGGAGAGTCAATGCCGCTCACCTTTTCCGTCAGCGGAACGGCAGTGAAAGAAATGGAGCTGAGTTGTATTGGATAACTCCACTGAAGTCTTGGTGATCGAGATACAGCATGAGGAGTAGCTTGATGGTGATCCTGAGATTGCGATATGCTGTGCCTCTTTGGTAATTTAACGCCTAGATAATGGATGAAGAGGTTGTCTATCTGCCGTACATCACACAACTAAATCTCCGACGGTGTTTCTTTCTTGTCAATTCTTTCAAACCCCAGCAGAACCTGAGCCTGGGGGAACTTTTACGCACCCCACTACTGGTTGCGGCAGTAGAGGCCGCGCGGTGAGGGGATCTCTCTCAATTGCACTCTCAATTGCAAATTCAAGGGCCTGGGCATGGAACTGGACGTGTTTTGACTTGTGGGGGTTTCGATACATGGTTCAGGTTTCGAGCGGTAAGGCCAGCCCAGTTCAACAACAGCTCAGGGATGTCCATCACCTTGCCCTGTCTGGTCTGTCTAGTACTGTAACCTCGATTGCGATGCGATGCGAAATGGTCGCTTCGCTTCGCGTTCGGTCTTTTGACATAATAGACCACCAGCCCTGTTCTGGGAAACGTCATACGGCATTACATACTACCGTAGATCACATCTCCGAGCTGGTTGCCTTATATCCCCCGGATGTTAAGACTTTTTCGAAAACGGTAGATGCAACTCAGTCGGTAGGGCTGGAGTCCGACTCTGCATACGCAGGATGGAGACGGTAATCCACCATACTGTTGTAGTCTACTGTATCCGTACATGTACCTCCTTTTCATCAGCCCGCATATGTTTCACCAACCTTCGGAGGTTTAGGCAAAATGGGCTCCCCAGACGGGATATCTTTTCCAGAAGAGGTGCGATTTTTCTATGTAAACGGCCCGTTTTGTACCAGACTGTCGGGAATCTGATATGCATGATTCGGAGGCACGAGACATGTCCGAGATGCCCAGTCATGGAATAATATATTCCGAATGCTATGGGATGGAATAGGGGGACTGTTTGTAGACGAGTTTTGTGGCATGTTACGGTGTTGTAGGCTGTAGTCCCGGGTAGAAGGCCGTGTAAGTCGAGTGACGATGCGTGAGGAACTGTTCTGTACAGTCATGCAAGGTCGCCCGGTACTGGTGCTTGGAGGCACAGGATGTTCAACCGAAGAACGTTTTCTTGTTAGTCTCGTATGTTCCGTTATTGCTACAGTTGACGTGGCTTGACTACATTGCATGCGCAATCGTGTTCCTACGTATCCTCATGCCAAGTACAGAGTAGCTGCGCCCACATACCGGATCCTTGAACAGTTGAGAGCAACGTTGACAGACAATGGCGGCCGACGACCTGCATACAGTTTGCCTCGTTGGCCCCATCGTAGCCCAGATACCATGAAAGAAACCAGCATCAGCTTGTTGGATAGCGAGTCTTGTCACATTCCATGTTTGCAACTGGAGCCCGAGCACGTTGGGGGTTCTCTGGGCTGAAGCACAGGGTAAGTAACTCATCGCGCGGGACTGCAACTCGTCGTTCAACTCAACAATCTCATTCTTTGTAGCGGTAAGAGGATTTATGATGATAGGAAGGATTACTCTGTATTTCCTCAGCCTTTTGGAGCCGGAGAATTCTCAGTGTCCGGCTCTGGCTTGTGAGGATTTGGCGTGCTCTCCCGTATTAATAGACAAGTGTCGAGACCTCCATTGTAGAGACTGTAACTGGTTCTAAAGGACTTCTGGTAAAGACAAAAGAAGTTTGTAGAGGATAAATCTTCGAGTGGATCAAGTTCAAGATTGACAGGCCGTCTAATGGAAGTCCATAGTCTACAGATCTAAGACAAAGACCTTTTATGTAATGGCCGCGTTGAGGCGACAATGCTTAAACCATTTCTTAATCCCATCGTAGTGGTTGCTCGCCGTGTTAATCTTGTCAAGTTGCTCTTCGGAATCGATGGGCCATGATTGCGACTGCTCTAGACAACTACGTTAACGATACTGCGCTTGAGAGTAAACAGGATGACCATGCATATCAGTGACAATAACCAGAGGCAACGACGACAATGAGCCTACGCAAGTTGTTGCGACTGAGTTTTTGAGCTATACATTCTTTGGAACAATAGTATATGTTGCTCAAAACTTCCCAACCATAGACCTCTGGCTGTTCACTGCTCCTGACTGACATATTGCATCTGTTGCTAAGCAACTCACTCTAACTTGACCACAACTGACACAGTTCCGATCACACATTTGACACAGTCTCACGAAGAGAACATAGAATTAATGAGGAAACAGCTGATCTCCCGTTATGACACCGACATCTCGTCGCTGTACCTATGTCTCCCCTCCCGATAGGGAGGTGCTTCGTTTCTGTTCACGCAAAGACAAATGATGTAGGTCTGGACATCTAGATCATCGCTTGACGGCTACATGGCCGGAAAGGCAGGCTCCTTGATAATAGCAATGTCAATGAGCCCCTGAGTCGCCACTTGCAAGTAACAGACAGCTGGCTCCCCGTCTACGACAAACAGAGACTCGACCCTAGGGTCGGAGAATTCTTTGCCTATAGACAGCATTTATACTATACTTCTCTGTGCATTTGGCGAATTAGGCTGAACAATCATCAAGCCAAGAACAACATGAACTGACATAAGCAAGGTGAAGAATAGAGTGTCAATGCCCTCGAATCAAATGTCATTTTCGTCAATCTAGTATTTTCCGTATTTGATCCATCCCAAGCAAAAGAAACAAAACACAAACTCCAGCTGTCCCAGTCCTGTTTTCCACACCACTTCATCTTTTCTCGTCCCTGTAGTTTGCATCGCCCTATCATTCTTTACTCAACGGGGCCTGATTCCGTAAGCAACTCCATGACATTGCGACGAAGTTCCCGAACACCTTCATTGAATTCCTGCTCATCCGTACTCAGATAGTGAAACAAAAGCACATGCAAAAAGCCCAGAGAAACCACAACAACGACCACAAAAAGGAAAACAATAGCCCGCCAAATGCCGCTGAAAAAGGATTCCAGAGAGCCCTCGCGCTGGTTGTTTTCGACGGCCCGGACTGTAGCGACAAGCTCGTCATAATCCTCTTTTAGGGCCTCGTAATCCAATTGACAAGCTAGCATATCGTCGGAAAGTTTGTTGACACGATCGAGGGTATTGTCTCGGTGTCTGGCGGTAGGGTTGCTAGCGGTAGCCGCACCATGCTCAGCAAAGCGAATGGTGATGTTGGGGTTGTGAAGCCCCTGAGAGGTGGTGTTGTTGCGGTTAGACATACTGTCCTGTGGTGGTAGTAGTAGTAGTTGTTGTTGTGGGAGTTGTTGTTGTTGTGGGAGTTGTTGTTGTTGTGGGAGTTGTTGTTGTTGTGGGAGTTGTTGTTGTTGTGGGAGTTGTTGTAGGCGATGAGCCTGGTGGTTGGTTTGGTTTGAAGATATGGGTTGGGACTGACAGAGAGACATATATTTATATTCTACTGACTCTATGGCTATGGGATATGTTTAGTGATGTATCATTTGTTGAGTATGTAAATACTGTTGAGAAGCCACGATTTCTTTGTTTTGGAAATATTCACGACGCCTCAAACGACACAGAGTTGCATTGGTAGAAGGAAACAGGGAACCCACATGTCATTAGATGTAGTCTGCCCTGACTTTTGCCATATGTCACATACAAACGCAACGTCTAGACCAGGTGAATGATCGTGCCAAACCCTTGCCTGCAAAAGAAGAAAGAATATGGAGGCGGAAAGCCAGCACAGCCTTGCACAAGGCTGGAACGGAACAGAAAGCCGGCAGATGAAGCGGTGCATCGTTTGGATGAGGTACTCCAATCGTCTTTTCGACCTATGCAATAACCTTGCTGAAGCTCCATGTCCGTCACCAGTTTGACACTCCTGAATTGGATGGCCACTTTTGGCGGAACGGCTTCTTGCAGATATTGTCCGGGGCTGCAGCTGGGTGAGCCCTGTGTTTGCAGTAGACTGAACGATGAGTTTAGGTATGGAAATGAGCTCTCGTGGCTTTCGTGGTGACCATATCCTTCGCCCGCCCAGCTTGAATGAATGCAATGCCGAAGTGTTTGCATCTTCCATTCACCATCCATTTGACACTAGTATAGATGATGTGATCAAATTGTCTCTAAGACATATTTAGACGACTTACTGAAGCACTATATCTGTTACTAGCTTGACACTCCTGGATTGCACCAACACTTTTGACAAGACAGCTTCTTGCAGTATATTTCTGGGGCAAGTTGAATATGTTCTTTAGTTGTATTGGCTGTTAATATGTAACAGTAGACTGAGCGATGGCTTAAGCTGTGAAATGAGCTCTTATGGCTTGGAGTGACCGTATCTC
This sequence comes from Fusarium citri, assembly GCA_004367485.1. Lineage (NCBI taxonomy): Eukaryota > Fungi > Ascomycota > Sordariomycetes > Hypocreales > Nectriaceae > Fusarium > Fusarium citri. Next base: position 4,379 of record QHHH01000212.1, read on the forward strand.
TATCAAAGTGTCTGTACCTTCCACGCAACGTCTCTTTGAATCATGACTGCATGGGTATAAACGATGTGAACAATTCGTATTTGGGACCTATTAAATCGCCTTGGTGAAGCTACATGTTTCCATCGCCAGGTGAAACTTCCAGATTGGATACTCACGTTTCACAAAGCGGCTGATTACAGTATGTGTCTAAGACGTTAGTTCTATATTCTTGTTGCCAACAGTGAGTTGAGAGCTCTCGTGGCTTTCGGAGTGACCGCATCTTTCACCCGTCCAGTTTGATAGAATGCTGCCAAAGCGTTTGTACCTTCCCTGCACCTTCCTTGACTCAAGACATCCTTGAGACCTTTTCGTTCACCGTGCTAAAGCTCCACGTTTCTATCACAGCGTGACACTTCTAGATTGAATGGCTACTTCTTACAGGGCGACTTCTCTCAATATGGAGATTAATTGAGTGGCGTTTGTGCCTGTTAATATGTAACGGCGGGCTGAGAGATGGGTCGGGAGCTCTCCTGACTTTCTTCTGGTCACACAAGGCTTGCGCGTTTGTATCTTCCCTGCTCCTAAGACTGCACAGCTTGATAAGCCTCCCTCCCAGGACGGTCATGAATGACATCAATCCACATAACATCCCTCACCCGCGCCCTAACATCCTCCCACCCCTGCCTTCCCGCAAGACTTCTAATCGTTTGTACAAGCCACTCCTCCGTCCCCTCAAAAACCATCATCGAACCAACAAGAAGCAACCAAAGCTTGACATTCGCAGTTGCCTCGCCCAAAACAGGGACAGCTTGTATAGCCTCTTTCATCTGATCCCCGAAAGACTCCGACTTTAACTTTGTCCCCTGTATTTGTAAGAATATAGTCGATTCGTAAGCTAGTAACCCAACACGTAGCGCTTCTTGTAATGGCTCAGAGAATTGGAGTTGTAAAAGTCGATACTGGATAGACAGCATGATCTCTTGGAAAGCTTCAGGCTTGAGTTTTTGAGAAGTTGGCGAAAGACGGTTTGCTAAGCAAGAAAAATCGCGAAGATCCTTGAAGGCGTTTTGAAGACGGTAGTCCCATGTGTAGTATAAGTTCATAAAGTTTAGTGTTGGAGGTTGAATGTCGAAGGAGCATGCTACTGTTCCGAATGCTTCGAGAAGGGGTTCCCATGCTGGTTTTCCGGAGTAGATTTCTGGTTTGCAGCCGTTTCTTATAGACCAGCCCAGATCGACGCTGTCAAGTAAGTGACTGCTCGTAGGTATGTTGGGATTAGAGGAGGAGAGACTTACCGACATAGCTTTATCTGCAATTGACGATTATGCGTATACGCTTGTAATCCACCTCTCATCCTAACGATCCTCCTCAGCCCATTAGAATGCGCTTCAAAAGCTTGCACATCCTCCATAGCATCCGCCATCATAGCCAGTGAAATGATAGTCGCAGTCGTAGTATCCTCTAACTGCTTCTTCGGATCTTGTAACTTATCCTGCAAGAGCATAATCGTGTGTCGGAGCCTCTTTCTTGTTTCCACGCTCCAATCCACTCTTTTCACCAGATCTTGGAACGCGCTGACCATGAAGCAGATACAGTGCAAGTAGGCGGGATCTTCGAGGAGCCAGTGGAACCAGCATGTCTTTTGACGGTCTGAGTCGAAGCACCATTCTGCTGGGTAGAGGGTATCTTTTATGGTTGTTAAGACTGTGGATGTTAGTAGAGACCATCAGAAGGGAGGGAAAGGAAGTACATCTGTAGATGAGATGCCGTGAGTTCTTATCCAGTGGCGTAGCAAATGTGAAAAGATCCAAGTCAGGAGGAGGTTTCATGAGATGGATCAGAAGAGAGGGCGATTGAACCCATGCTCTATCTCTGGAGTGTGTATGGCCGACGGTCCATAGAGAGTCATCCTTTATGCTAGTCACCGCCAACGGGACTGGACGATGAACTTCTTCAACATCATCTTGGCTGGAATCGGGAGATATACTCTCACTTGGTGGTGGTGGTCTGGGTGGGCTTTTCTTTGTGTTCTTGCCGCGCATGACATGACTGCGGATGAACTTGCGAGTTTCGGGCGCAGGTTTACCAACTGGACCTGAAGATACAAACTCGAACTTTTTAGCTAAGCATCAGTTAGTAATCTTCATCATGTAGTCAGTGACATATGACCTACGACCCTGGCGAGGTCCCGTCCTACGAGCTCGCGGCTTCGGCTTCGGGTCAACGAGCGCAGGTTGAGCAAAGAATGGTTCTAACATAGTGTCGGACTTCCGAATTATCGTACTCTTGAGGACAAATGCAAAAGATTATGAGTAAAAGATGAGATTATTTACCGTTTACGGAAAACAATCCCTCATTATCAGTGACAGTCAGCCAAGACATGATTGTTTTCCTATTCAGGTTAGACCCAAGGGTATCATGGGGATAAGCACTAATGCCGATCTCCTCCATGTTGACAGAATAAGTGTGTCTGTCGTACAGCATGTCATGTTTGGTGCTTTATTCTTTTGTCTAGATTGATTTCCTCTTTGGGATAAGCGCTGTTTAGTGTGTTTTAAGTATCTTGGTTGGTTCGGGTTTGAAGCGTTGTCCGAAAATGCCTTTGTAAACGATCCATGGCGATACCATGCGAGACGGTTGGAAATAGCTTCTATCAATTGTTTTCCTATTTGGGGTCGTAGATAGCTTAATTCCGAGGATGTATAGCGATTGAGAAAGATATAAAAGAGTTCATGTCCTGCCATTGAGATATCTAGAACACATCAATGCGATCATCACTTCTTACAACCAATATACAATACTCAACACCACACTTTAACATATCCAAGAACATCATGGCTCCCAAATCTCTTGACCTCGTCGCAGACGACTACCACTTCCTATCCTCCCAATTCACAAAACCCATCACTCTCCCCTCAGATCTATCCCTCTCCTCAAGCACCATAATAATCACCGGCGCAAACACAGGCATCGGCTACACAACTGCCCAAAAGCTCCTCTCTCTGAACCTCAAGCGTCTCATAATCGCAGTACGATCTCTCTCAAAGGGTGAATCCGCCGCTGCTTCCCTCCGGTCTCAACATCCCAACGCTGAAATCCTCGTTTGGGAAGTTGACATGCTTTCTTATAAGAGTGTTCAGGATTTCGCGGAGAAGTGTAAGACGCTGGATAGGATTGATCTTGCGATTTTGAACGCTGGAGCTCAGTTTACAAAGTTTGAACTTGGACCTGAGGGTCATGAGAGTTCTTTTCAGATTAATTACCTTTCTACGATTCTGCTAGCTACGCTTTTGTTGCCTACGCTTAAAGAAAAGGCACCGAGGGGTCAAGCTGGACGTTTGACCATCGTCAATTCAGGAACATCTCTCACAGCCGAATTCCCCAACGCCAACGACGACGAAGTTCTAGCATTCTACGATGACAAGAAATATTTCTCAGAGGGATTGAATCCTATGCCTTCATATGCCAAACATAAAGCCCTGGCTCATTTCTGGATCTACAAGCTCTACGAACGTCTTTCTCCTAAAGATGTGATCGTCAACCTAGTCGATCCAGGCCTGGTCAGGAATACTGGTCTGCAACAGCAGGGCAATATTGCAGTTCAGTATGTTGCTGCTGTGATGAAATGGTTTATTGCGAGGAGTTTGGAACAAGGTGCGGATACGCTTGTTCAGGCTGGTTTGGTTCTGGGGGAGGAGAGTCATGGATCATACATTATGGATTGGAGGGTTCATCAGTGAGTATCGGTTGACATTGTTTGTTGGAATTGATGCTAACATGAGGGATAGTTTTACCAAGTTTCTGCATACGAAGGAGGGACAGGCTTTGGCTGGGAAGGTTTGGGACGAGACTTATGAGGAGCTTCCTGTTGATGTTGATGGCATTTTGAAGGCTTTGTAACTGGTGAATTGACTGTCTTTTGAAGGTGTTTGGTGCTTGGGAGATGTTTTAAATAATGGGTTGGGATATGTTATACACTATAGAATAATTTTTCATGTTTTATCTGAAAAGTCTGTTCACATGGTGCTCGTTGGATTGGTGGTGATGCTGCATCTCACTCGGTTTGAGCGTTTTCATGATGGCGAATTGCGGCAGCCACCACGCTTCTACGTTACAACCGTTAAGGTTAAGCAATAAACATTTTCAACGTCATAAAGTAGACTTTATCTCCACGTGCTTGCATGTTAATTCTTTAGTTCTAACATAAACCTCGATTCTTACAGCATCCAACATCTGTTGTGATGTTGAATTGGACTTCTTGACAAATACAAAGCCAGCCACCCTATACTATCCCACCCGGACCAGGGCTCGGTGCCGCAACGGCGCCGTAATCTGTCAAAATCCCAGCGAACCAACGAGTAACAAAACAGTGCCGAACAAACTAACGCCCAGCTAGATCTACAGCAAGGTCTCGGCTCATAATTGCCAAGCTGCCAATTCATGGCAGATGGTGCCGTGACAAGGCCGTAGTAGCACAAGCTGACAGGGCATCTCTTATTCAATACGACCCTACGAGCAGCAAACCCTACGTAGAAATACGAACAGCAATAACATGACAACATGACAACAAAACACGAATTGAAGAATTTACTGTACTTTCAGTTGTGCCGACAGCCGTATCGTTGCATGTTGATCAACAAAGTCCGGGGTAGCCAATAAGAGGCACAGCACATGTTTCGTCAATGTTACAAAAGTGGAAGCAAGAAGTCCGGGTAATCGGCCTTGGACATTTTGTATGTGCACTGTTAGAGTGCAGGTCACTGTAGTTTTTGAGCAGCGCCGAGACATGAACAGGCCGGTAGCCGTGCCGTTACTTCCGAGGATGGTACGTACCGTAGATAACACGGAGAGTTCCTGTCGAAACGGATAGAGGTCAAGGGGGATATCCGTGATATTTATATTCAATTGATATAGACGGTATTAAGGTGAGGCAAAATATATGTTGTCTAACTTGAGCAGTTTATGAGATAATAATTCGGGGAGTCTGGAGATGGGGATATCCGCTGTGGTGGTGGTTACGGTTCTCACCATCAGGGTAGAAGAACAAGTGATCCCTCAAGCCATTGAGTATAAAATAATCTGATCATCCTATGTGGACGTAAGGTGACATTAAGACTCATTAATTATGACACTCTACTCCTCATAGGTCTACCATTCCATCACCCAGTAGTCTACTCCATGGCGCCAAGACATGGAGAAGGGGACCACCTAATTCCCACGAGCCAAGGGGTTGTAGCACTGTACCAGTGACTGATTCCTTTCGCCTCATTCGCAGCTGCTGCCAAGTTTATAAGAACCAGGAATTGAGCAGATATTGACGACTGTCGATATCCAAGCTTAAATCATAGTGCTTGGTAGCTTAATTACAGTGCCTGACCTCTACTCTTCCTACTGTAGGTGTATGTTTCCACTGTAGCCACGGAAAATAGCAGGAGCCCGTAAACTACGCGTCAATTGGGACAAGGCCTCTCTCTCTACCTTCTCCCGCGGCACCAAATCTGCCGTCTTTGCCGTTGGGTTGCTTGCTTTTGGACTACGGCCCCCTAGTTCCGAGCCCGAGCCTTTCCCCCCAAAGCCCCCCCAGGTCTTCTCCAACCAATTAGATCTGTCATAGGTATCCACAGAAAATCCTGTGTTGTACCAAAAGGGCCCGCCACTCACTGTGAGAGTAGCGTCTCTACAGTACAGATTCAGTTGAAAGCGCAGGCAGCCCAGCGCATCCATTCTTACCCGTCATTTCTCTCGTCTCATCCTTTCCTTTTCCTTCCTTGCCTGTTCTGCTACAGCCTACAGTACCTCGACTCCAACTTGCCGGACTCCGATCCTCTTTTTTCTCCTCTCCTCCCCAGATCTTCGTCAACTTCGCTGGGCATTTCTTCGCGACGTATAACTCGAGACAAGAAGCAATTCAGCTTCTCCGACGACTGCGCCACGCGTTTCTCACTACAGTACAGTGCACCTCTCACTTCCATCTGTACAACCCGATTTCTGTCTAGACTCGACTCGATTTGTCCCGACCACTCCATCAATACCTGCTTTTTCTTTTTTACCACTCACACGCACACCCGGTGGTAACTCGACACAGACTCAATCGACCGGCTTCCTCCGTCTCGTCTGTTTCTCTATTACCTTACTTTTCTCCTCGCGCTCTTGGTTTCCTGTCAACGCACCACCCACGAACGAACTTGGCATCAAACAATCTGTCGCTTCCATCATCGCTAGCGCTTCATTAATTTATTCCCAGCGCGCAATTAACAGAAAGAGCGACTCTCAAGTCGAAGGAATTTTGTTGAAACTGGAGGAATAGGAACGTTATATCCCCGCCTAAAGAGGCCCCTTGGCCATGGCCGACAACGAGAAGAGGGTTTCTGCAACCGGGGCTCAAGAGATTCCTCTTGATCCGCTGCCCCCGAGTCAACTTCCCATTGCTGGCGATTCGGCTTCCGAGTATGACGAGGTGAGTTGCACTGCGTTGCGCTACTTTGGTTCATCAGAGAATCACTGCCGTGGATCAATTAGACTAACCTCAACAGTCATTCTCCTACGATCAGGATGACATGCGCGATTACCACACCACCGAGCAAGACCTTCACGTCACCGAAGATGACCTACTCGAAGCTCGCGAACTTGCTTCCAAATACACTCTCGAAGATGTGCGACACATAATGGCTCGCGTTTATCGCATCCACGAAAAGGATCCCAATTTCCCACTCACGGTCATTCAGAAAATCAAGGCTTTCCTCGAGAACGATGAACTATTTACGAATCCTGAGAAACACGAGAATCTGGTGCAGGAGATGAAGTTGGAGGCCGCCCTGATTACAAACAACAGCCCCTACGCCGAAGTTCGTGCTGTTGTGGAAAACAAGGATGACACGTCGATTCCTAGCTCGACTATTCGAAGTTGGGCTATCGGATTGATATTTTCTATGCTGCTGGCTTTTACCAACCAGCTCTTTGATATTCGTCAGCCTGCTATTCGAATTATGGCCAACGTCGCTCAGTTACTCTCATATCCAATTGGCAAAGGTTGCGAAAGATGGTTGCCCGATTATGGCATTACGCTCTTTGGAGTGCGCCATTCTCTCAACCCAGGTCCCTTCTCCAAGAAGGAGCATATGCTTATCACCATCATGGCCAACGTTGCGTACAACACTCCGTACACCAACTTGATCATCTGGGTTCAGTACCTCCCCCAGTACTTTAACCAGCCATATGCCTCCCACTTCGCCTACCAGATTCTGATCGCGCTGAGCACCAACTTTATCGGATACGGAATGGCCGGTGTCTGCCGTCGCTTCCTCGTCTATCCCTCGTACTGCGTCTGGCCTGCATCTCTGGTCACCATTGCGCTCAACTCTGCTTTCCACACAGACAACAACTCCCCTGTCCAAGGACCCTTTGCCAAGATCTGGCGCGTCTCCCGCATCAAGTTCTTCTACATCATGTTCGGCGCCATGTTTGTCTGGTTCTGGTTCCCCAACTACATCTGGACTTCTCTTTCCAACTTTAGCTGGATGTCCTGGATCGACCCTTACAACCGTGATCTCAACACCATTACTGGTTTTAACAACGGTCTTGGCATCAATCCCTTTCCTACCTGGGATTGGAACGTTCTTCTGTGGGACTCTGCCGATCCTCTCATGGTTCCATTCTTCAGCACATTTAACCGATTCGTCGGCGCTTTCATCTCCATGTGGGTTGTTCTTGGACTCTGGTACTCTAATATTTACAATACTGGATATCTGCCTATCAACAGCAACCGTGTTTATGATCGTTGGGGCGGGCTTTACAATGTTACGCGGGCTGTTGATGACCGTGGTCTCTTCGATGCTGCCAAGTATGAGGATTACTCTCCTCCCTTCCTTGGCGCTGGCAATGTTGTTATCTACATCTTCTTCTTCGGTATCTATACCTCGACTCTCACCTACGCCCTTCTCTTCCATCGCCGCGAGATTGTCACTGGTTTCAAGGGTCTGTTCAACAGCATGCGAAAGAAGTCCAAGCGAGCAGAGGAAGTTCACGATCTTGATGTCCACACCCGTCTCATGAAGGCTTACCGCGAAGTCCCTGAGTGGTGGTATATGGTCTGTCTTGCCTTTGCTATCGCATTCGGTGTTTCTGGTATCGCTGGTTGGGACACTCACACCTCCCCTGGCGTCATCTTCTACGGTCTTGCTCTTTGTTTGGTGTTTGTCATTCCTGTTGGAATCATCAAGGCCATGACTGGTATTGAAGTCACTCTCACTGTCCTTGCCGAATTCATCGGAGGATCCTTTGTTGAAGGTAATGCGTTGGCTATGAACTACTTCAAGTCTTTCGGCTACGTCACTTGCGCTCATGCAGTAATGTTCTCCAACGATCTCAAACTCGCTCACTACGTCAAGATTCCTCCTCGCCATACCTTCTTCGCTCAAATCATCGCCACATTCATCAGCACATTCGTCTGCGTCGGCGTCCTCAACTTCCAAATGACTCAAATCCCCGGCGTATGCACCGAAGACGCACGCTGGAAGATGTCCTGTCCCAGCGTCAACACCTTCTTCACTGCTTCCGTTCTCTGGGGTACTGTTGGCCCCAGCAAGATCTTTGGCAAGAACGGTCTTTACACGGAGGTTCTCATCGGGTTTCCGTTGGGTGTGGTTGTTGTGCTTGCGATTTGGGGTATTAACAAGAAGTTCCCTCACTGGACTTGGACGAGACAGGTTCATCCTGTTGCGATCATGTATGGTGGTATTGTTTGGGCTCCGTATAACATGTCGTATGTTTGGCCTAGTGTGCCTATCGCGTACTTTTCTTGGATTTATCTCAAGTCGAGGTACCTTGGCTTGTGGTCTAAGGTAAGCTTCCCCCAATCCCCAATCCTCATTCATCCATCAACCCACATTCTTCCACCAATCACCCAACATCGAACTGCATACTGACATGTCCACCGCAGTACAACTTTGTGCTCTCAGCAGCTTGGTCCTGTGGCATCGCCATAGCAGGAATCATCATCTTCTTCTCTCTTCAACTGGAGGGAACGGAATTCAAGTGGTGGGGTAACACGGTTGGGTATGTGGGATGTGAAGATGATGCTTGTCCTCTTCAGCCTCTGGAGGGAAGTGATTATTTCGGTCCCCGACTTGGCGAGTTTCATTAGTGTTCTTCATCTGAGGACATTATTGTTGCTTCGCGAGCGTGTTGCCTCATTTGGGGACGTTCACTATCGTTGGGGACTTGCATCAGTCTCACTTGCGTGTTGCCCCCAGCTTACGATATGATGATTTTCGGCGCAGTTACTGGGTAAAATTGTTTTGAGCGTGCGATTTTGTTTTAAGGGTTCAGGAAATGGATATGGAGACCTTTTTATATACCCCGATTTGCATAGACTGGAGAGATTTTGTATAAATATTGTTGAAGTCAACGGATTTGCGATTTAGAGCTGTTGTGAGTTTGGGATTGTCTATTCATTGATAGCTTGCATTTGAGTACTTGGCATGGTGCATTTGAGTGTTTCTTGAATCACGATGAGATTGGATCAGCATTGGAATTGATTGGGTATCTTTTCTTCATTATACTATAGCCAAGAAATAAGACATGATATCATAATCCATAAATAAGAAAAAATAAATGTGTGTGATCATTTGCGGCTGAGTGGTGATGAACCTCTTCGCTCAAACATACTTCCCCATGTAGAAACTCGTCTCTTATCCACCGTAGGACTGAAAGCAATTGAGTCTGGAGTGCGCCTTGATGAACATCCACTGCTCCGTCTATCAAGTGCACTACTTTGTCGGTCGAGATCAGGTCCACTACCCCTTCGATCAACAGGTCCAGCATCTAGTTCCACTAAATGATGACTTATGCTCTCAGGCGTATCAGAAGATCCAATCTCCGGAATAGCAATCGTGGGTATAGGAGAGGACATGTCTTCTGGTATTGTCTCCGACTGTTTGCTTCGGCTCCATGTGTTCTTCAAACTCAGCATACTATTCCTGTTCTTGAAGCTGCGCAGACTAGCCCTTAAAGTAGACTGTTTTGGCGGTAGGAATTCGAGTATGGGTTTAAGAGGGATGGTGTTTGAGATCAAGTCCAATTGAGCATTCATGCTTGGATGTGAAAGAATATCTTCAACACTCAAATTGGTAGAGAATGCACTATTCATCTCAGCCGTGAGAGCATGTGCAGGAAGAAGAGTCTGCGTAAGTGCGTAAAACGGCATACTCGGTAACTTTTCCGCAGGAATGGAAGAACTCGGCTCTACGATCCTGTTCCAAATACCAAGAATAGACTCTTGAATCTCTTTGCGCTGTGTAGCGTCCATCTCAACAGAGCTCGCAAACACGTCCTTTGAAGGAAACGGAATGATGCAATCTGAGCGTGATATTTCGTCCGAGGATTGAATCATGGGTTGATGAATTGTGTCGGGGTGTGTAACCGTTTCCCATGCTGCGATGAGAAGACTTAGACAATCTTGTACGAAAGAATGTTCGACGCGTGCTTCTGAGAATTTAATCTCGAGGGTTATGTTGTCTGTGGAGGTTGGTGTTGAGCGGATGAAAAGATCGGGGAAGTCCTTTGTCCATGATTCGATTAGTCGATACGTAAATGTTGCGCCAGTAATGTTCATGGTTGATGTGCCGTCGAGGGAGTTGGGTTCGTAGTGTTGAACAATTGTACTAAAGGTCGTGCAGGAGCGCCAGGGTGTGCATTTTGTAACGAGGTCTTGAATACCAATGTTGGAATACGCATCGTGGCTTTGGCGTTGTAGGTGTATGCAGTTCATTAGATCGAGTGGTGTACTATGCTTTGAAGGAAACTGAACCCGTACAGGGAGTGTGTTTGTGCTGGGACCGATTGGTGAAGTGTGTTGGATTACTTCACCAAACAAAACATCGTGCGTACTTGAGATTGTAGAAAGAACAATTGCCCAAGCTGCTTTTAAGGCAATGTCTGGTGTCATTCCGTATGCTGCCAAATGACCCAACGAAACAGTCTGTTTGAGCGTTCGGATTTCGGAGACTGAGGCAGGAGGCGTTGGACGGGTTGAGGAGAGGATTTTGGTCATTTTTGCATTGTCGAGTTGGACGTTCCAGTACTCCAGACCTTGTTGATAAGAACTCTTCGAAGCACGAGTATAGTCCAAGTAAGAAGACCCGGGCTCGTGGATATCGCCGTCGTATAAAGATGCCAGATCGTGGATGAGGAGATGAGCAGAGACTTCATCGATTTGAGTCTTGCTCAAACGAATGACCAAAGATCCCTGTGTATCACCATTCAAGAAGGTGAATTTCGTAACACAAACGCCCATATCGAATGCCAAGTTCTGGTTCTCCCGTACAACATTCTGCGTAGCATCATCCAAAGCACCAGCTGGACATGCTATGTTCAGAAATGGAGGAGACGTAGAAGCACAGTGTACTTGATACACCCTATGTCCCCGTGCTACAAAAGCGATGTTAAGAATAGCATGCATTTTGGATAAATTCTTGCAAGCGGTTTCTAAACGGTTGGCATCGACCGGGCCGTTGAAGCGGAGGGCTATGTTGAGGATGTCTGCGCGGGTTTTGTACATAGATAGTTCCAAGGCGTGGATTTGTTGGTGTGATGCTTCTGTGAAGTCAAGGACGTCTGGGGATGAACAGTGTAACGCGGGTGATATGACGGTTTTGATGAAGGACATGTCGAGGTTCTTTGCGGGACGGGTTTTGATCTTCGTTGGTTTGTGGGAGCGGCATAGTTCTGTGAGGGATGCTTCACTCAGAAGGTCTGTCAACGATAAAGAGACACCGTCTTTTCGACAAGACACAACAAGTTTAGCTGCGAGATGCTTATTCCCGCCCAATGAAAAGAAAGTGCTAGATCCCTTAATTGCGCTGATGGAAATGTTGAGGACATCAGCCCAGTATTCCCTCATCGCTTCTTCAGGACCAGTCAACGGAAGAGGTTTCTGAGCGAGGATAACCCTGGGATTAGAAGCATGCGACATGTGAAGAATGTCGTGCGTAGAAAACTCAGAGATCATGCGTTGCAGTTTTCTCCGATTAACTTTAAGGCTCGTCGACATGGGAAAAGACTTGATAGGAATGAAAAGAGAGGGTATAGCATATTGAGGAAGACGATCTCTAGGATTCGTATTCTCAAGGGCCGTTTCAAACATCTTCTTGGCAATGTACGTCTTTTCTTTTGTTTCCGCGCTTAAACTGTGAAGAGATTCACATCTCATTTCTAGGAAAGCAGCGAGTAAAGGTCCTGAATCTTGTGTCGTGACGCTATCGACAACGCAGTCGAAGCCAAGACTTCGGCGGAGTACTTGTTCGACTTGTGCGACGTCGACGTTTGAACCGCAGACTTTGACTTCGTCGCGCACACTGGAGAGGAATTGGACGTTTCCGGATGATAAGTAGCGGACGCGATGGCCTGTTTTTAGATATCGTGGTTTGCTGGGTGATGTTGGATCTGGCGCGATTAACGGTTTGTCGAGGGCGAAACGATGGGGTGTTATGAGTGGTGCATCAATAGCGAGCTCGCCGATTGTGCCGCTGGGCATGAGTTTTCTAGGATTATCAGGATTTAAAATCCAGAATCGTCCTGTTATCGGCGGAGGAATAATACTCAAGTCTCCATGCTTGGTAACTTCTGTCACAGAAATACCGAGGGGACAAATATCAGGTGCACCGTACGCAACAAGAACATCATGGTCTTCAATCCAGGGACCATACGTATCCTCATCCAACCTCCTCGTTCGAAAACATAACGTCTTAAGACTAGGAACGGCATCGGGGTTTATCTTGCGTGCGAGAACGCTAGTCATGTATGACCATGTTACGTCCATTCTTGCAATGGCTCCGGCGATGTCGTGGGCTCTGTCGTGGGGATGAGGAATGCAGACACAGCCGCCATGGGTAAGAGTGCCGAGGATTTCGACGAGGGAGATGTCGACGTTGAAGGCTGAGAGTTGCAACACCCTACTTTCGGATGTGAGTTTGAAGGGTGTGCTTTGTGCGATGAACGTGGATAGCAACGAAGCATGACTGAAGAATATACTCCTTGACTTTTTGGGTGTGACAAAGATACACGCTGCATGATCCAGCGTAGCATCCTGTCCAACTCTCGCAACGTACGGTGTAAGCATAGTAAAGAAAGTATCGTTAATAATGACCAAGTTAATAGCAAGGGTACTCAAATCCCGATACGCAGTCTCCGTAGCCAACACAACATGCGGAGTGAGATAATCGATCGTACTCTTCACACTCGCAGGATCCTGAGCATCCAACGGCACAAACGCTGCACCAACGGAAAGAACGGCAAGTATAATAACGGGCGCCCAGTGGTTCTTTTCCAACACGCAGGGAACAACCATGCCAGGTCCAACGCCTATGTTAACGAGATATTGTTTAAGTCGTTGGACGAGGGTTGTGAGTTGGAGGTATGTTATGTCGCCGTCCCAGGAACATACTGCGGTTGCGTTGGGGCGGGTGAAGCTGTGTTGGAGAATTACTTCGTGCAGACATGCTGAGATTTGGGGTTGAGTGGTGGGCCAGTTTTGGATGAGGGTTGAGTAAGCCTCTTCTGTGAGAAGATCTGTTTCCGAGATGAGTTTGTCGGGTGTTGATAGGATGTGGGAGAGTGCTGCTTGGAAGCAAGACATCACACTACCAGCTTGACTCTCGTCAAGATAAGCCGTCAAGTCTCCCCTGAGTAATCCATCGATGAACATGAGCGTAAGACTAACATCACAATCCGTCTTCCGTCCAGAAGTTACCAAGCTAGGCGTGAGTTCATCACCCACATCCAGACTCGAGGGAGGTTGGTAGTAAAGACAAGTGTTGAAGAGGGTCTTTTCTCTAAGACCTAGTGCATGACTGACTTCGGATAGTGTGATGTTATCGTGTTTGCTTGCATTGGTGAATGCTTCGCTGATGAGAGATAGACATTCTCTTAATGGTTGAGAGGGAGGAAGATCTGCGAAACAGGGGAGGAGTGTAGCGAAACTTCCGACAAGAGTTTCAATGCCACAGAGAAGGGATTCGTCGCGGCCGTTGAATTGATATCCGAAGCCTACACTCTCTTTTCCTACGAAAGCGCGTAGGACGAGGGCCCAGGCTAACTGGAACACGGTCTCAGGAACAACACCATTCTCTTCGCAGGAACTGGAGAGTTGAGAGTGTGAGATGGAAAAGTCGAAGGAAGTAGAAGAAGATTGAGGGGATAATTTGGGAAAGAGGCATGGTTTTGCAGATGATAGACCTGTTTTCCATACTTCGAGGGTGTAAGCTGTGTCGATGGAGGAGATTTGGTGGAGATATGTGTTTTGCAGTGTTGATGTGTCTGTGGGATTTTGGGAGGAGAAGACGCGTGTTAGCTCTGCTATCAAGAGATGAAGACTCGGTAACTACACCCATTAGTACAACAGTATAAATGAAGGGGGGAGGGGGACGTACGTCGCAGAGTGCTTGACTGGCATCGAGTCTAACAACCATTCTCGTCGGGTTATAACACACCGCCAACCGATGCTTAACATCCCCTATCAACGCAGGTAACGTCCTAACAGCCTCACCCGGACTTTCCGTCTCAATAAAAAGAATACTCGGCGAAACTTTCTTAAGAACAGCTTGATCAAACAACCCCTCTCTACTAACAGCATCGATAAACACACTTCTGAGCGCAGGTGTATTCGCCACGATAGTTTCCCACGCTTCACATAACCGTGTTGCATCAACGGGTAATTGCAACGCTGTCATTTCGTACACAACGTGGTTGTAGAAAGACTCCGGATGGATAGACTGTGCGATGAGGATTTCTTGCTGGGATGGTGTTGTGGGTAGGATTGTTTGGATAGCGACGCGGTGCTCTGTGGAGAGACGCGTTAGGGATGCGTAGGATGTTTGGATGAGGGGAATGTCGGAGAGTGTGAGTTGTGCTTCACAGCTTTTTAACTGCGTGATAGCTTCGTGGATGTAAGTCTCGAAACAAGTTATCCAAGATTGGATTTTGTCTTGATGGCGACATGTGCTTGGGTAGACAACATCAATCTTATCCAGGCCAGCTTCGATCTCAAACAGAGCAATTCTCTTGATCTCAGAACTTGCATTGCTCTCAAGCGGCGTAACAGGTTGCAACAACCCATTTTGTCGCTGCAGCGTCTCAGTTGTCTTGAAGATAACCTCCAGCGGTAAATTCTCTGCTGCCTTTTCCAACGTTGCAAACTCAGCCGTGAAAAACGGAATTCCTGATCTTGGAATTGTTCGTCGTGTATCTTTGATCAAAGTGATGACGTGAACCAAATCCATCTCTGAATCAATCTCGACTCCGATCGGACAAAGTGAAGCGAACCATCCAGCTGTTTCGAGTATGTTAAAATCGGCATCCAAGTCTCGGCCATTCTCTTTCTTCCATAACGTGGGCAGGGTCCTTTCTGGGAAGACTTGAGTGAAGGAAAGTAGCAGTGCTGCGAGAAGGACATCTGATGCATCAGTCCTCAAAACCCGCTGGACGGAAGACTCTAGAGAAGCCGCTTCCTCGGGTGACAGCTCGAAAGACACCCTCCTCGAACTCCCAAAAGTATTAAACTCCTGCGACAGATTCCAATACTCCAAATCCGCATAGTAAACTTCAAAAGGCAACGTCGGCTTAAACAACCTCTGATCCATATGTCGACTCTGCTTTCTGGTCCAGTACTTGAAACTCACACTCGCTTCTGAAAGTAGGGTTCCTTTCTGAAGCAACTCATCCAGATCGTTGATAACAAGTTTCCAACTCACGTCATCTAGCGCTAAATGGTGCGCTGCGAGATAGAGTTTGTTGTGGATGTGCATTGCTGCAAAGGTCGGCCCATCGATGGTAATACTTTCGTGCATGGCTTGGATGAGTGAGGTGATTTCATCGTCGGATACATCGACGTGATGTGTGAGACGATAAGAATTTGCTGATGTGGGATATATGCATTGTTCCCAGTGAGAGTCCTTTTGGCGGAATCGGACGCGGAGCATGTCATGTCTTGAGACGATTGCTTCAACCGCGGCATCGATGTCAAGAGGTTCTGCGCCATGAACATTGAGAACCACACTCTTGGTCCAACCCCCAACCGCATCCTTTCCGTTGAGTCCTTGGAACAGCAGATTCTGCATAGGCGAAAGTTCAAAACCCTCCAACTCATCCATCTTAACATCCAATCGACTCCTCCGTCTAACAACCCTCTCTCGTCTGGCGGGTATTTGAAGTTTCATGACCTCCTTGTAAGTTTGCGAATCCATATTCTGCACCCATGTTTGCAGGGCCCTTTTGTCGTTAAGATCGTGACAAACAGGAATAATAATTTGAGCAGAACATTCCATACGCAGGAGTGAAATCTGAGCCTGGGTTGTCTCGGTAGATAAGATAGTCTGTTTGAGTGATGAGGGAGAGTCGATCTTAATAAGAGCTACAGTTTGACCGTCGAATGGACCTGCCATGGGGACGAGAACAAGGGGAGGAAATGACTGTAAGCTGGATAAATTAGACTCCACCGCTTCCCCTGCAGCCCTACCGCTTTGTCTGTCTCCCTGCGTGTAAGCAGCAGCATCTCCCAACGCAAAGTTTTCCGAGTCAGAAGAAGAAAAGCTTAAACCTCTGTTCGTTTCCAGAGAAGAGAAGCTATTTCTTTCTGGCGAAGAAAGTGTGCCTTGAGAAGAAACACTTAATCTTGGTGTAACTCTCGTTTGTAGTTCTGCTAGTGTAGGACAATCCAGAATATCCTTTCCACTAACGTCAAGACCTTTGTTTTTACAGGCGATGCATACTTGTTCGGCTGAGATTTCGTCGCCGCCTAGATCGGAGAAGGAGTCGAATAGAAGGATATCTTCGAGGGAGATTGAGAGGGTTGAGGCAATTGCTTGGATGAGGTGGTCTTGGTCTGGCATTTTGACGATTTGACGCTATTGATGGTCTGATTATAGCGGTTGATAGTGCTATTGCATGCTGTATAATTGACAGCCCGGTAGATACAGGAACAATAATTCCTCAATACATTGAAGTTACCAAAGTCCCATCCCAACGACCATGAATCCTTTTTAACAACCCATCAATAATGACATCTCCCTGCATCAATCCTTCAGTCTCTTATCCTCTCCATCTTTAAATCTTGAATCCTGGCACACAGCCCGTCAACCCCTCCACAACCAATGACAGTTGTCTCTGGTACAAGGTACCCCAGAAAGCGCTTAGGTGTCATACGGTTCGAGGTACCGGTGACTGTTGAACACAGCGAATAGTGTGGCTTGATCAGTGAGCAATGACGCGCTGGGGGGAAGTGTGCGTGTCTTGTGGTTTTTCCTGTTTTGTTTCATCTTGGCTTTACTGAATCGTGATCTTCATCATGATCTTGGTGCTCAAGAACAATATCTATTAATCCATCCGATAATCTCTGTGGCTTATCACTTCTAAGTTTTAACCGACAAGGTAAACCTGAAACAAATAAATATAGCTTCGAGGCTTGTTCGTACAGCCACAGCCGAACTCGGTTGTCCAGGTCCATACCCCAGTTGACGAATGAATCCCAGCGCATCAAAGACAAAGACAGCACAGGGTTGACCCCTTTACCGGTACAATTGTTTCCGCTGCCCCGTAGCGGTGGGAATCCCTTGCGTTTAACTTAACTGTCCATTATGAGTTAAGCGCTTCTTACTGAGTGTTTACCTGTCTGTCTCTAAGCGATGCCAATACAGCGACATGTCGCTCCAAGACAAGTGTAGAGTTTTCTTTTTTACCAGCAAGCCAGAAAGTCTAGTGAGATCAGGTCTCATTTAAACCATCCAAGTCATTAGCACCAGTATCAAGCTGAAACAGCATCAATACAATGAGTCCTCTTTCACCACCACTGCTCTATACATCACCACTTCACAAACGTATGATCGTGCAGTACGCCTCACCTTAACCTATACCACAAGCTACAGCAGTCTGCTCCATACGCGGCTGAGTAGCTTGGCACCTGAGAAAAACACAACAGACAGGCACAGCACTTATCCGAGATTACACTTCAGTTAAGCTTCTACTAAAGTAAACCCCTGCGTCAAGCTCCTTGCTTAAGGACTCACCACTCACTAAGACAAACCATTGCAGCCCTAGAAGTTCTAGACTCATAGTTCGTAAGATACAATGACAGTGGAATCCAACGTGAAAGACAAAGAGCACATAAACACAAGCGTATAAGAGTGTCGAATATCACCAAGATTCAGCAATGGTCACATTCACATCCGGCACCACGGGACGTCCCCTCGGCTACAAGCGAAATAAGGCTATAAGCGAGATTACCTAGGCGCTTTTTCTCACTACGGCGCAGTAGTGCTCACTTCTTGGCGTTGTACGAGTCAGGAAGGGAATCCTCTGCAGGAACTTCAGCGAACATGACAAACACGTATCATGAGTTTACGTGTAGCAAACTCATGATACCTGTCTACCATGTCCATCAGACACATCTCATGAACTAACATTTTATTCATCGTTGATACACCCATGACTCTACGTAGCCGATTGTAGAGACATCTCGAGCCTACATGGTAATGCACGTCAAGCAAACTCAGTCTTACATACCCCATATCGTACACCTCATTACCCATCATCTATCAAAAGATCGCTTCTAACTCAAACAACAACCTCATCATCATCAGGATCCTCAATACTAGTTCTCCTCTTAGCCTCCTTAACCTCCACAGCTTCAGCTTTGTTCGTCTCAGCTTTACTCAATCCAAAAGGCCACAAACTCCTCGGTTGAGGTCTAACCACCCCATCCCCATCATCCCCCTTCCCATCACTATCCCCCTTGTTACCTGTGTTGGTGTTTTCAGGCATCTCAAAATCCCCAAACTCTTCCTCGTCGTCTGATTCATTCCCCTTGACATCCCTCCACCAAGCACCCCTATCCTGCGGCTCATCATCAAAGTCCTCTTCCGTATCAGCGAACGGATCCGTGGGATTCTCCTCGTCGTCGGATGTAGATTCTTGTTCTTTCTTTTGATGCATAGCCAGACGAGCCGCTAGTTGGAGTCGTGCGCGGGAGGGGGGAATGTTCAGCGGTGGTGGGGGTGGAGG
>QHHH01000213.1:0-32704 GCA_004367485.1 Fusarium citri
CCTGAGCTGCTTTTTCGGATCCATGGTGGATGGATGTTAGTTAATCTCTCCTGGGTCTCCAGGCCTCCCCTTCTCCCCCAGTCCCTGGTCCCCCGTCAAGACTCTGGGCCTCTTCTCATTCTTATCCCCTTTCGTCTCCGTCGACCCCAGGCGCTTTGTTCCTTTTGCTCTCGTCGTGCGCTCTTTACTTACCAACTGAGAGTTTCATCTTTACTCACTCTCTTCCACACTCATTTATCCATCTGTTTTTGTTTTTTCTTTGGCCTTTTGCCTTACCACGTTCGCTTTTACAGCAGTCACTCACTTCATTCGGCGGATTTGATCTTGCTTTAAGCCATTCTTCAAGAAAAGGTTAGTTGCTGAATCTTGCATGACGAGGAACCGTTGAGGTTCCGAAAGGAATGGTCATCCATTGAGGAGGGAAGGAATACCATGAGGACACCAACGAGAGAGGAAGACGAGAGTCGCAACGTGATGATATGGGCAACATAACGATATTCGAAACTACAAACGCAAAAACACAAGAGGAGGATCAATTTGACGGACGATAATCAGCTATGAACTTTTATCTACCTGGTCAGATAGGAGATGAAGGCGAGATACAGTCTCAAAAGCATGGGAATCATCGAACCGCGACTTGACCGACCACAGGACGGCAGCAATTATACGCTTGCGACACCCACGTCTTTCTGACCGCTCTATTGACCTATGCCACATCCTAGCCATTCGGCCCACCTGGTGATGGGAACTGGATTATATATTAGACTTACTATGGCAACCGTTGAACACAGAAAGCTGACCATGACTTTAGATTTTATAGTTGGACCACGATACATACCGTTACAATGAAGAACCTTATCACTTACACTCTTGCGGCCACGCTCGCCGCCGGCGCCACCGCCCAGCACCACCAGCACCAGCACATGCACAACCGCCGCCATGCTGGCTCCAAGATCGAGAAGCGCAGCCCTGACGTTGTCACCGAGGTCGTCGTTGG
This sequence comes from Fusarium citri, assembly GCA_004367485.1. Lineage (NCBI taxonomy): Eukaryota > Fungi > Ascomycota > Sordariomycetes > Hypocreales > Nectriaceae > Fusarium > Fusarium citri. Next base: position 998 of record QHHH01000213.1, read on the forward strand.
TGCCACCGAAACCGTCTACGAGCTTGCCGGAAAGGAGATCGACCTCGACGCTGCCAAGGCCGGTCTTGACGGAGGAAGCCTCGTTATTGTTGGCGAGTCTAACCCTACCTACGATGCCCCCGCCGCTCCTCAAACCCCTGCTGCTCAGGCCGCCAAGGCTTCGGAGCAGAAGCAGGAGGTCGGCGCTCAGTTCTACGAGTCCAAGACTGAGGCTTTCACCGAGGCTTCCGCTGAGGCCTCTGCTGAGGCCTCTGCCGATATCCCCAAGCCTGTCTACTCGGCCCCTGCTGCCACCAAGCCTGCCGCCTCCAAGCCCAAGGCTTCTAAGCCCAAGTCCGGCGGCTCCAGCTCTGGCTTCACTGGCACTGGCTCCGGTGTTGACAAGAAGTTCGAGAGCGGCACCATTAGCTGCGACACCTTCCCCTCTGAGTACGGTGCCGTTGCTCTTGACTGGCTCGAGCTCGGTGGCTGGTCCGGTATCCAATACGTTCCTGACTTCAGCCTCTCATCCAAGAGCATCTTCAAGATTGCTACCGCCATTAAGGGTGATGGCTGCACCCCTGGAGCTATGTGCTCCTATGCCTGCCCTGCTGGCTACCAAAAGACCCAATGGCCCTCTGCCCAGGGTGCTGACAAGGAGTCCGTCGGTGGACTTTACTGTAACGAGGACGGCAAGCTTGAGTTGACCCGAGATGGCTACGACACTCTTTGCGATGCTGGTGTCGGTGGTGTCTCCATCCAGAACGACCTCGATGAGGATGTTGTCACTTGCCGAACCGATTACCCCGGAACTGAGAACATGGTCATCCCTGCTCTTGCCAGTGCTGGTAGCTCCGTCAACATTTGCAACCCTGCCCAGGACAAGTACTACATCTGGAACGGCTCCGGCACCTCTGCCCAATACTACGTCAACAAGAAGGGCTACAGCATTGAGGACGCCTGTGTTTGGGACAGCCCCAAGGGCAAGGATGCCGGTAACTGGTCCCCTGTCGTCCTTGGTGTTGGCCAAGCTGCCGATGGCAACACCTACATCTCCATCTTCCAGAACCTGCCCACCAGCACCGCCGAGCTTGACTTCAACATTGAGATCAAGGGAGACGTCAACTCCAAGTGCTCCTACGTCAACGGCAAGTGGAGTGCCGGCGGATCAGGCTGCACCGTAAGTCACATTCTTACCAACAAATGAGTTCGATGCTAACTTATTCATAGACCACCATCCCCAAGGGTGGCAAGGCCGTTATCCGATACTTCTAAGAACAAAAGTAACCTTGTCGAGTAAGATGTGCGTTTTGGAACTTCTTTGTCAATATTCTGGGCGGCAGAGCTCAGGACCTTTCGGCCGCAGGCCACGGACGATTGCGAGCAGTGGAACATCAGTTGAGTGTGTCAACAAAGTGTTCGATTGCTGGTGCGCTCGGGGCTCCTCCCCCTCTTTTGCTGGCTAAAATATCTTGGATGGATAACCAAAAGGACTGAAAGTCAATTCGACGGCCGGTCTTGGTGATAATCTTGTTCTCCGGATCCTTTAACGGCAATTTTTGCATTAAATTTCTTATGTCAGCACGTACTCCATATACTGCGTTTTGGACTTGTCACGAATCGACTATGCCTTGAATCATTGTATGGCGACGGAACGGACGTATGCAGCCAGCGATTGCGAATTCTTTTGCATTGGGAGGTGCCCGCACGGCGTTTTATACCCCGATGAGAGGGCGATGGGAGAATCTCTCGGAGCATCAACAACAACATCAGGTGGTCGACACCGTTGGGTCCTGGAATAAGACGCCCCTCTTAGAGCTTAGCTTGTCTATGTAATGTCTTTTGAATTGGATAGTGTATAGTGTCTTTTTTAACTCTTGGTTATTTGTATTCCTTCACGTTAATTGTCTTCTGTGGTGTATGAGTTTTGTTCAATATTTCAGGTTGTCGTTGAATTGTATAGGTGACTTTAGACTTTCGCCTCCCCCAGACGCCACAGCCGGTAGGTACCTCCTCAGGTACTAAGGTTAGTTACCTAGTACCTTCGATGTTCAAGTTGTTTTAAGCTACTGTACTTCTGCGCTGTAACGTAGGGAGGCACCAATGTAGGTAAACCCGGACTGCCAACCAGAGTTGAGCATCTTGCAGCATCGATGCTGCATGTGACCCTTAGCCGGAACCAATTCCCATGTCTAGCTGCTTCTTGTGTGCCGCTCCAGCGTCATCTCAGATGAAGGAGGGTGGTAATACCGGCTGACAGGTCTGGCATTTGATGATTTGGATTGGCGAATTGATGTCGCCCAGACATTAGAAAATGAAACAAGGAGATGAAGAAAGCACATACGCGGGGTATGTACAGAATGATAGGCAAGAGGCAGACGACAATAGCAGGAGAGGGGAGGCTCAACAGATATTGGATAGGTACTCAAAGCTTGGCTGCAGCTCAGTGTCGTATCTGGTAAGTGACAAAACCAGTCACGCTGGAAATATTCAGGCAATGATAAAGGATAAGTGCCTGCCTGTAAGTCGATTCTGCCGCTAAAGAAGCGTTACTGCGGCTTGCCGTCTAGTGGCGCATCATGATCCCATCCTTTCATCGTCATCGACTCCACACAATGTTTTACCTGGAGCATGTTTAAATACTCAGCCAAGGCCTTTTTCTTATTAGGCTCAGACCTGATAGAGCTATTAGGTTCCCTTCTGATAACTCGCGGTTCTTGTGATTTTTGACCTTGAAAGTCGACATCGATAAAATGTCGCTGAACCGAGTTCAAAGCATCGAGACGCTGACGGCTCCACCCGGCCATTATGGCGTTTCTACTGAGAGGAGAGGCAGCGATGCGAGTCTGAGGGTTCGGCGGTTGACCTTTAATCCCGTGCCGCAGGACTTTGAAACCGCATCTCTTAGACCCGACGAGCAGCATGCAGAGACTGTTGGGGCTTTCGAGGTTCCTCAGTGGAAGAGGATGCGTAAGTTACCACTTGTCATGGACAGTAAAGGTAGAGGAAGTGCTAACGTGTAAGAACAGTCCAGATTGGTGCTGCCGTTGTACACTGTCTATTTGCTGCAGGCATAGGTCAGTATCTTGTCATCCATCCATCCTCATCGTCTGGCTAATGCTGTTTTCAGTCTTTGGTTATGCCGCTATCAAGCCTGTTCTCAAGCTCGAAGGCGCATACTCTGATATCTGTGAAGTCACCAAATATCAAAGTCCGACTGGTCGTTCCAGCGCCATTTCTGATGACCCGCACGACACATGCGTTGAAATCAGGCTGAACTTGATGTTCACAGTGGCTGCTGTTGGCACCAATGTTGCAGCTTTGCCCGTAGGCGCAATCCTCGACAATTACGGCCCTCGTGTTTGTGGCATATTAGGATGTCTCTTTCTAACCATAGGCACTTTACTTATGGCATATGCTCAGTCCCTGCCGTTTGATGGTCTGCTACCAGGGTATCTGTTTCTGGCTCTTGGGGGTCCTTTCACCTATATTTCATCCTTCCAACTCTCCAATGCCTTCCCGCGACACTCGGGACTCATCCTGGCACTGTTGACAGGTGCCTTCGACTCCTCCAGCGCATTGTTTCTTGTTTACCGTCTCATATATAATGCCACCGACGGGGCTTTCACTCTGCATCGCTTCTTTCTTGTCTACTTGGTGGTCCCAATTGTAATCTTCATCAGTCAGATTCTGATCATGCCGGGACAATCTTATAAGACGGTTGGAGAACTTGTCGACCAAGCTGCCGACGCTGACGATAACATTGTTGTTCACTCGGTTACGAGCACTCAGCAAGAGATCGACGAGCACACAGCCCTGCTCTGCGACGAGCGCCGTGAAGAAAGAGAACGCCGAGAAGCCGTGGTACACGACATTGAGAACCTTCTGGGATCATCTAAGGGCGATGACCAAGTCGAGGCCAAGGAACGGAAGCATGTTGCATCGGGTGTCTGGGGTGTTCTCCACGACTGTACTGTCCTCGATCAGATTCGATCTCCTTGGTTCATACTTATCTGCCTCTTCACCGTCGTGCAGATGACGCGTATCAACTTCTTTGTTGCTACTATCCGACCACAGTACGAGGCCATCTTTGGCGATCACGAGCGCGCTGTGAGGATAAACACCTTCTTTGACGTTGCCCTCCCGGCTGGTGGTATCTTTGCGATTCCCTTCATCGGAACAGCTCTCGACCATGTCAGTACTGTCCTCGTGCTGTCGGCTTTGGTGGCATGCGGTACGCTCATCGGTATTCTGGGTGTGTTGCCTTACGAATGGGCGGCCTACGCAGGGATTATTCTCTTTGTTCTGTACCGACCGTTCTACTACACTGCCGTGTCGGATTACAGTGCCAAGGTATTTGGTTTCCGAACCTTTGGAACTGTGTATGGTCTTATTATTTGTCTATCTGGCCTCCTAAACTTTTCGCAGTCGGGCCTCGACGTCCTCTTCCACCAGACTTTTAACGGCAACCCAGTACCCGTCGATATCATGCTTTTGGTTATTGGTCTGGCCATCGGTGTTGCGCTCGTGGTCTTTGTAGCAATGGAGCTTCGCAAGATGCAACAAAAGGCCAGGGCAGGCATATCACAATGATGTGGCAGCAACCAATTTGTTAGATCTTTCGTTGAAAAGAGACGATGGATCAGGTGCGCCGGGGTAGATCCGAGTGTCTACAGAGGAGAGTTCTCTTATACCTATCTCCCTCCAAGGAACCTAGGAATATAGCGTTAAACAATTCGAACTATCAGTACATACGACCATACCTACCAGAAAATACGGGATCCCGTCCGCTCTCCCATAGTCAAGCTGGTAAGGGGCGGATTAGTAGTTGGGTCGGTGACGACCAGCGAATCCCCGCTGTTGTATGTTTTTGCACTTTCTACTTTTTTTGTCTTTTCTTTTCATCTTGTGGACAAAGCATAGCGATGAGATACTGTTTAAATTTTTAGTTTTATCGAATATTATATATGTACTTGCTCTTAAATTCATGATATTCAATTTCCTTAAATCCTCTCTTATCGTCGTAGGACTTGTGTGCATCACAGCTGTGCAGAAATGTCATGAGGAACATTGCGAAGTTGCATCTTTACATCATACAGGCTCTATACTGGCAGAGGAAATTTGTCATGTAACTATATAAAGGTATACCGTTGTGTCACTATCACTCAAATCGCCAAGTGAAATCCCAGAGCTGGACCGAAACGTTCAAGACTTTGTTCGGTTGTATTTTCTAGGCTAATGTTTGGCTTTCTGTCAAAGAGGAAAGCAGCGAGGTTCTATATAGATGCTACAGTAGCGAGATGCGATGAGGTATTGCTGCATTCACTTCACATTGCATACCTGAGTAGGTACTTGCCTACCTGTAGCTTAGGGTCATGTACCGTATATCCAATCCTATCTGGGCTCTCTATACACTTTCCATCAAACTTAAGAACAAACCCTTTATTCCTTCAGGACAGGAGTGCGAAATGGCTCCTGACCGCAGTATTGACCCCAGCCATCCAACTGAGCTGAAGCCCACTTGATGATCTTGCTGAAGCCCTCATCCTCATCCTTGGGTGTGCAATAGTAAGAGTTATCAGACGAACTGAGCTTGCCAGTCTTCTCAACAGAGGGAGGGTACTCAATCTGCAGCACGGGTTTGCCAGCATCAACATATATCTGGAAGTCTTCACAGAAAGGCCAGTTCTCCTCGTCAGGATCAGTGGTGCCGCGACAAGACTCGAGGACAGCAAAATCAAGTGTCGAAACGAGGTCCTCGGCAATCTCGGGGGCATTCTTTTGGCCGACAAGAAGGGAATTACCATCCTGAGTCTTGATGGAGTGGGCATACTCTGCGAGTGCCTTGAGGTAGTTGGTATAGTCGGACGGTTTGAGCTTGAACCCTGTAGGATCTTCTTCGTCCTGCTGCCATGCGTCCACGTTATCAGGATCTACAGCATCACAGCCGATTCGAGCAGCAACATCGAGGCGTGCCTTCTGAAGCTTGAGCACCGTTGAATCGCGGATGTCCAGGTACCGCTCCTCACTATCGTACGGATATGCTAGAGAATGACCAACAACCGCTTTGGGGAACTCGTCCTTGTCGTCGTCCCAATCCTGCAAAGCACCAGCGTTGAAGTAGCAGACGACAAACTTTCCTGCACTCTTTTTCAACAATTAGTCGTGGTGCCATATATAACAAGATGATCAATACCTTGAGAAGCGGGATCATTTCTGGATGATCGCGAGCATGCGCCATGTCCACATCCCAGACTTTAGCTGTAGTTGGGATCAAGTCAGCGGCGCTATCGTGCTTGATGGGCTGATGGATGACAATTTCCCATTCAACACCGGGTTTGAAGTCGGATAACTGAAACGGGGTGACAGAAGTGGTCGTTTGTCTCGCTTTGGCAGATGGAGTTTTGGCCTGACCAGCAGTAAGACACTCGCCTTTACGACGAGCGCTTGCAGAGCCAGCAAGAGCCAATGTAGAAATTACAATCCAGTTGAGAGCTACCATGATGGGCGATGGTCAATTGCAGTAGCAGGGACAAGATGAGATATTAAAATGTTGAATGAAAGGGTTTGAGTTGATGATCGAAGTAAGCAGTGAAAATTAATACTGGATAGGGGAGGTGGATATCATAGGTGAGATCAGAGTCATTGTACTGGACAAGGTATATTCGATGCAAGAAGAAAGCACAGGCAACGACGACAGGCTAGTTCGTTGTTATCTTAAAGGCATCTTGTCACTATCCTGACGAGACGATTGCATCTTGGCGTTGAGCTCGCTGCTTCAGGTTATCCTTATGATTATGAGCCGAGTTTAGAAGGATTCTGTGAACATGCCATGCATGGGCACAGCCGCGATTCCAAACGCAATCCTTCATGGTTTTCGTAGCAGCCATACAGAATAGAGAACAGCAGCTTCCAAACCTATATATGGCAAGGTCGAAGGTGCGATAGTGGGGCGTCAGCAGAGCGCCATGCGACGGGAGATTAAACGAATCCTTATCCGAGGAACACGTCCTTGGACAATGCGGCAAACTTCAATTGATTCATTCAGCTGGACAGCCCAAATAAGCTTAACCGACTCCGCAAAAGAAGCGGCTCGTGTGTTCTTTCAGAAGGACTGGAACGGCGTCTTTAATTATTAGGATCGCGATCCACTGTAGCCCTATATAGGGAGTCAGGGATTCGGATGTTGAATGGTCCTAAAGCTGCATAGCAGTTCCCACCGCAGCCTCTCGTGCTCTGCGGACTTCATCTCGCCTTTCCTCGTTCTCTTCCTTGATTCGTTCCTCGACATCATCTCTGACGCCTCCCAGGTCGGGCGGTATCGTTTGGAACTGAACACTTGGAGCTGCCTCCACGAAGCGAAGTTGTTCAGTGACATGTTGCACAATTTCCTGTAAACGTTTTGGAGGATTTCGGTTCACTCTTGGTTCGCCTAGGATTTGCTCAAGTGTAGGGAAAAGTGTATCCTGTCGGAAGTGGTCGCGCCATGGAGCATGCTCGGGAAGAATGGGGTTGATCTTGTCCTGGGCGTTGATAGCGATACTAGTCTCATATGTCCATGCCCTGGCCACGTTGCGTGGAGTATACCCGCCTCCGCCGAAGAGGATCATGGGAATTCCCATGTCTTTGCAGAACTTGACGCAGGCACCGTGCCCCTGAACCTGAAGATTGAATCGACCGAGACGATCGCCAGCTAGAGAGTCAGCACCGCATTGTAGAGCGATGGCGCCAGGTCGGAACTTTTCAACAATTTTGCCAATCACGGTATTAAACAAATGATCGTATTGTTCATCAGTAATACCGTCATTGAGAGGTACATTGAAGGCGTGGTGAGCGCCCGGGTTGTGCTCGCTCTTAGGGCCGTTGTCATCAAGAGCGCCAGTGCCGGGGAAGAAGTTGTTTGGATCATATTTGTGAAAAGAGACAGTCATGACTCTGTCGGTTGAGAAGAAAGCTTCTTCCACTCCGTCGCCGTGATGTACGTCGATATCGATATACAAGACTCGGGGATAATGGCGAAGGAGTTGGAGAATAGCGATCACGATGTCGTTTATATAGCAAAACCCGGACGCCTCAGACCTCTTGGCGTGATGGAGGCCGCCACCCCAGGAGATAGCGATATCAGACTGCTTGGAACAGATTTTCCTGGCTGCATCAAGAGATCCGCCAGCGGATAAGGAACAATAGTTGAAGAGACCATCAAAGAGAGGACAATCAGAACCGCCCAGGTTGAACTTTAAGTCAACTCCTTGGTTCTCGAGATCTCGAGGGACTGGTTCAGGCAGTACTGTACCGAGGAAGTCCAAATAGTCCTCAGAGTGGAACTCAGCGAGTTCCTCATATGTGGCTGATCTTGAGATGTAATTGTCCATTGCGAAGGACATGCCGTAAGAGTAAATGAGACTTTTGGAGAGAGTCAACCGCCAGGGTTTCATGGGATGCGTGACACCAAAGTGATGCTTCTCGATATCTGGGTTGCAATGGAAAGATACGTTGTACCCCTTGGGCCGTGTGATACCAGAGTCCTCGGCAAAACGCTTGCATTTGTTGTAAAATTTGGCATTATCCATCTCGCTTGCTAAACCCAGAGGGGCATTGGTGAACTCTTCCACAATGGAGTTATCGCGGTCATCGTCTGGTATATGAGGAAGATAGTTGGGCTTGGGCACCCTATACCTGTAAGAGTCTATATCCATGGTTGAAGAAGTATAAATGATCCTTTGCTGAGTGATTCAGATGTAATGTAGAACACGACGCAGCTGGTTGATGGATGACTGAGTGGATGAGTAAGCCGGTTTCGCAAACTGCGCGGGCGTGAGAAGTAAGAGTATCGATCAAGAGTATATTTAGTATGATGGTGTTAATCAGATTCCTCAGAGGCAGTTGACGATCGAGTGGTGTGGGTTTAAAGTTGATGTAGATGTAGCTGGTAAAACGGATGGCTTCAAATGTCCAAAGTCGAAAATGGACAAATGCAAGCGGTTGGCAAGTGCAAGCTGCGCTGAAGTCCTTAGACCCTGTGGGGAGTGGGTAGCAGACAGGTGCCTAAACTTTCAAAGTAGAGTCAGGTACTTCAGTGGAGGTAGAACTCAGAAATATGGGCTTTCACACCTTCAGAGACCTGACGATACTTTGCTGTTGGATGAAATTGCCAGGAACCGCCTGTAGATTCCATCAATTTAGCGGCTCATCCAATTTATCTATACCTGATCGGGTTTAATTCATCCATGATAGGTTAAATCTGTGGCTGCAGCATGTGGCGGCCTTTGAGAGGAGGCTGGTGAGGTTGATCATACTGGACGTCACTTGACCTCTTTAGGTGAATGCATTATTGATGAAACTTATTAGAGTGCTGGATACCTACCAACCTCACGCCTCCACCTTTTTCCCTACCTATCCTTCATCCAAAGAAGAGGAAACGCTCCCAAAAGAGAAGCGGCATATTATTATCTGTGGCTCCTACTTGTGTTAGTTCTTTCTTGACTTTGCTCGAATTAAACTGGGCAGGAGCAGAACCAGAATAGAGCATCGCGACTTCCACTGCTCTCAACATTCAACTCAAAGCCATCCATCTACCTATCCCATCCCATCTCATCTTATTTTATCTCAAATAGAAAGGACAAGCGAGCAAGTGGGTATCGAGGTGAGCCGAGCCGAGTCATTCATGTCGATTGCTCTCCGCGTTCTTCTTTGATTGAATCTGAATTTGGTCTCGAACCAAAGCGAACCTACCATTGCATTGCTTGGTTTTGCCATGCTTTACTCTCTGCATTGCTTTGCATTTGTATTGCTCTGCATTGCTCTGTAGGCTCGCGATAGCCAGAATTAATTCCTCATCCCCTGCTCTTTCTTCCCCCGTTTGGCTTCGGACATTTGTACCCGTTACATGGGACCACTTGCCTTGCATCTTCTAGAAAGCCACTCCTTGTCCTTGTCCTTGCTCTGTCCCGCCTTTTCTTGTCTTGACTATCTAAAGACTGGACATACTCATTCTGCTTCCTCTCTTCTTCATCTTCATCTTCATATATACGTTCACTGGTCTGACGGTACAGCACTACGCACCTGTCTTACCCGTCGAACTCTTTTTTGGAGGCTTTGACCTTGTCGCAACCGCATTTCTCTATTAGCGCGCCGCATTCTCATCGTTAACAATCATGCCTAGAGACGATTTGTCCATCGACTTCGTCAAGAGGATGCCTCAAGCCGAGCCCCTCGATCCCGGCATAATCCTCGAAGACTGGATCAATCGAGTCCAGAACCTACCCGAAGAGATCCAGTTTGTTCAAAACGAGGTTGCCGACAAAGACCGCCAATATAACGAGTGCATACGTATCATCGAGGATCGCGACGGAAAGATCCAAAAATGGATCAAGACCAATGGAAGCCACGAGCCGAATCCTAAGGAGGAGCTTCTTCGATCACAAGTACGCGACAATTATGCCCGAGCCGATCAGCTGTCACAGGAAAAGATTGTTTTGCATCAGAAGATGCAACTTCTTATGGACAAGCATCTAAGAAACCTGGACGTTCAAATAAAACAGCTATACGATAGAGGCGAGCCTGGATTCACTGATCCAGACGAAGTCCCATCATTACTCCGACCAAGCGCGGCAAACCACACTGCCCCCTCGATCCGCGCCATCAATCCAGCGAGCCACATGACGACTACCGCCGGCCCATCGACTCCTCTCGCCGCCGCGCAAACCTCTTCCAATCCTGCACTCGCTCGGCTCCCAAACCACCCAAACGTCCGACATGCGCAGGCCCAACAGCACGCTGCATCCGCCCCTGCAACGCCTGCAGCCAGCATCATCTTGAACAGACAAAGAGAGGGTTCTGCGGGACCTGCAACTAAGCGTGCTCCACGTGTAAACCCGGGTCTGGGCATTTTGCCGACTGCTTCGAGCGGCTTAGCAAGACATTCTTCACTCGGTCCAGGCACCCCTAAGGGAGGTGTCGCCGGAGGATCTGGTCTTGCAAGAGCAGGAAGTGCAGGTCCTAGAGCAGGCTCTGTGAAGTCGGCGGGGATAGTAAGCGGGCGTCGAGGCACACCAACCGGAGGAGCAAGAAAGAAGATGCCCAACAAATCCAATCTGTCGCGAGTAAAGAAGGCCTCGAACCGAAACTCGCCTGCGCCAACGAATGATAGTGAACTTTCGGATGTGGACAGCGGTAGCGGGGAAGAAGAGGACGGCGCCGATGGTCGGTCAAGGGGCACGCCTGTCGCCGATGGTAAAGACATGGACGGCGATGATATCGTAGGGGATGCTGACGATGACGATGAAGAGGCTGGCGACGACAAGAAGTACTGCCTATGCCATAACGTTAGCTACGGCGACATGGTTGCGTGCGACAACGATAATTGTCCGTATGAGTGGTTTCACTGGTCATGCGTTGGCCTCAAGAGCGAGCCCAACGGGACGTGGTATTGCCCGGTATGTGCCGAGAAGTTCAAAAAGAACAAGTAAATTTGGTGGTGGATAGGGCTTTGAAAACATGGAATTGAGTGCTACGACAGCATTTGAGAACAAGATGCTTTGCAATAAGATGGTGAGCATCGGCGTTTAAGTGGAACGGTATATACCCATACTGCTTTGAGGAGTCAGTATCTGATCCTTGAGTAACAGGAGAAGATCCCAAGAATAAATTCTCATGACTTGAAAGGATTGATTTGTTTGACTTTGATTTGACATTATGTAGACCCGAGAAGGCACTGGACGACACCACGCCGGACACCCTCTGACTCTTCCCTCAGTTGCTCTACCTTGGCACCTTTTTGTCGTGCCTTATCAACAAAATCATCGAGTGAACCACCAACGCCAAAGTACATACGTTTTGCGCCAATGTAAGCGCCGGCTTCGCTTCCCTCGGTATCTCGCTCCCTCTCCAAGACCAGGAAGAGTGTCTCTAGGAAGGCCTGAAGCGCAAATGGGGAGTAGATTGTCTCCGCGCCCAAGAGTAATGTGCTACTTGGCTGGCCGTTTCCTGATGGTAGAGTGTAGAGGAGGTCCACAAACTCCTGGGACCAGGCACCGGAAACAAAGGAAAGCGTAATATGCGATTCCTCAAGGAACTTTTGAAAGGCAGCGAGGACATCAGGGCCAAGCTCGACCTCACCCTCGATCGAGAAGGCCTCTTGAAGGGCGGGCAGCTGAGTGTTATTGAGAGCCCATGAGAGAATGAAGTTGGGGAGAGTGACCAGTTGGAGAACTGACGGATTGTAGTCGGCCATGATCAGAGACAGGGGCTTCCTTTCTGTTTTGGATGTCATAGCCCAATGGAATACGGCCAAAGATGGCAGCGCAGTACCACATCCAAGCTGTTGATATATGGTTAGACGTAGCACTGCATACATGAACAACTCCACTTACCTCAATAACTCGGAAGGCCTTCTGTTCCAACGTAGAGATAGCTTTATTGGAAGCCAGGACCTTGACAAGGTCAACGCTGCTCTCCCAACTCTTGAAGCCACCCTCATAAACACCCGTCTTCACATCATGACTACCCAGACCCTCAGACTGCGCTCCAGCAACATCCTCCTCCTCAGCCATGAGCTGTACCCTCACATCCCACAGCTCTCTTCGCGGCAACTGCACAGTAGTGCCATCGTCAAGGGTCACGTCAAGAAGACTATAGGCAATCTTTGAGGGTTGCTGGGTGAGAAGATCGGATAGTTGGTGGACAGTTGGTGGAAGTTGAGGCTTTCCTGGGACAGGAAATGCGCTTCCAGTGGCTGCTGGAGCTGGAGCCGTAGGCTTGACGGTCGAAGAATTCTGCTCATCGTCAGAAATATCATCACCCGTAAAGCCAAATGAGAAAGACATGGTAGCTGGTGTTTATAACGAGTCTTGACTTTGTCACTTGTGAAGTGCTTCAAGCCAAGGTGAGGTTAGTAGGCAAAAAATAGTGAGTGTGTGCACTGTGTAGTGGGGCTTGAGGTGAAAGTCAAGACGGTCTTCGAGATTCTGTCCGTCATCAATTTCGGCCATTCTTTCATTCGCTGTCAACACCACAGTAATTGAGTTTCTTGACTCTCATGTACTCGTAGCTTCATATCATCGGCAGCATCTCAACTCACCATTCAAAATGCGCCCATCTTTGTTGAGGCTCGCATCAGCCGCCAACACCCAGCGCGGTCTGAAGCCAAACCCCATGGCCCTTCTCCCTCCTATTCCCTTGTATCGACGACTCCTCCGTGCTCATCGCAAGCATCTGCCTGCTGAAATGAGACTTCTCGGAGACGAGTACATCAAGGCTGAGTTCAGGGCGCATAGGAAGGTTGATAACCCAGCTCATCTGGTATGTTATTTCAAGGGGAACTATGATCAGAAAGGTGTTGACTCAAAGGATAGATCGGATTCTTGACTGAGTGGCAGATGTATGCTCAAAAGATTGAGGGTGACCAGTGGGTAGGTGATAAGCTGGATGAGCAGAAGCTCTCAAAAATGAGTGGTGAGTAAGAACGAGTGTCGTTAAGCAGACAGTCACTAACTCCATGAAAGATGAACAAATACACCAATTATACGAGTTGATGCAGGCCATCCAAAGCAGGGACAAAGAGGGTGGCGAGCAGGAATCATAGACGCATACATGTATATACATTTTATAGAGACATTGTACAACTAGGTTGGAATTATGTATATCCTTTGCCTTCAGCTTCCCTGCTTTAGAGAGTGCTGAGATGAGCTAATTTTGTAAATGTCTTGCTTGATTGAAAATATTTTCTAAACTTCTTACTCATTAATACGATGATATACACCTGTCAGACTTTAAGCAAGTGGTCGTCTATCTGCCCTCCAATGCCTCGGCAATCCATACTGCTTGGATTGCGCTGACCTTCTTGGCGTAGTTCTTATTAGTATAAACGTGCTCCAGGAACATGATGGCCTCCTTCTTCTGTCCGTGTAACACGCTGGCGGGGTGAATGGCCACAACGTGCTTGCCTTGCACCGTGACATAAGAGCTGTCGGGAGCGAGCATCGCGGTCTTCAGTGCGAATCCACGCAAAAAGCATTTGAGGACCTGCTCGGCACGCTCTGGCGAGATCGGAACAAATGGCTGGGGATCAGCTGGCGGAGCCTCATCCAAAAGCTTCTCTTTGAGACACAGGCCGCGGAGCTGCCTTCGGATATTCAGAGCCTGCCTCATGTTTCGCATGTTGATCTTTCGTTGCTTGCACCAATTCACCCTGTCTGCATTCTCGGCTGTGTATTGCTGAATAGTCGTTAGATATGTGATGATGTCTCCTTCGCGGCGCTGGAGCTCCTTTCTGTAGATCTCAACCTCTTCCTGTGCCTCCTCGGATTGGATACTCAGGAAGATGTCTTCTCCAGATGTAATACAAGAGATGATGTCGATGACCTCAATCACGCAATCAAATTCGGGATCAGCAGCAGCAAGTAGCACAGCTCCCATAGGTGCAGAAATAGGGAAACGGGCCATGGTCTCACCAGTCTTGGTGATGGTTCCATCGTCGTTCAGAGCGCCAAGAAAGTGCAAGTGAATCAGTGCCTTTTCGATTGCTTCTGTTTCCGGAGGATCCATGAGAGGAAACGACAAAACGTCCTGGATTCCGCGCGCCTTCATAGTCAACACGGCTCCCAGGACATCGTTGCGAAGGATTTCTGGGAGATCAGAATCCTGCAGCGTCTTGAACGCCGTTTCTGGGTACAGCCGGAAACATTTACCTGGACCTTCACGACCAGCTCGACCAGTTCGTTGGACAGCAGATGATTTCGAGATAGGTTTTGCGAGGAGAGATTCCATGCCAAGACGAGCTCGATATTGCTTCACCTTGGCTTTTCCGCAATCGACCACATACCTGACTCCGGGTACAGTAACTGATGTTTCGGCAATATTTGTTGCCAGGACGATCTTTCGAGTAAACGATGCCTTGACGGGCAAGAAGGCCTCGCGTTGCGCGTCCATCGATAACTGACCATACAAGGGGAAGACCTTGATTTTGGGGACATTGCTGGCTAATGTCGCAGCGTATTCTTCAATCAGTTTCTGCGCCGCCTCGATCTCTTCTTGGCCTGTCAGGAAAGCAAGAATATCTCCGGGAAGTTTCTCCTGCAAGTGGATCTTGTAAATCGCCTGGAGAAGCGCGTCTTGAAGATCGGGTACTGGGCGCGGCTCGTGGTACACCGTTACGGGATATTGTCGTCCCTTAATCTTGAGAACTTGGAGCATGTTCTCATCTTTCGCCTTGGGACGGATGTCTTTGAAAAACTCCTGGATACCCTCCACGTCTGCTGTAGCACTCATGATGACGACTTTAAGAGGGATGCCACCGCGGCCAGACAGATCGCTAGCGAGAATCTGCTTCAGAAAACCGACCAGAAGATCAACGTCAAGACTGCGCTCGTGAATCTCATCGACCACGATCGCGCTATAATTCTTGAGGTTAGGGTCTCGCAACAGTTCCTGCAGCAGCATACCCTCGGTCAAGAATTTGATCCGCGAACCCTTTGGCACTTGATGGTCGAACCGAACTGAATAACCAACCAGGCCATCTGGTCGACCTTTCCCTAACGGCGTGCCGGCTTCCTGAGCAACTCGATGGGCCAGTGTTGTCGCAGCGACTCGTCGGGGTTGCGTAATAGCGATCGTGCCCCCGACAGCAATTTCTTCATCGGATCCAGCGATCTTGATCCGTTGGCGCCTGCACCAAGGCTCCTGGTAGAGAAACTGAGGGACCTGCGTACTTTTACCAGAACCTGTCTCACCCACTAGGACGAGAACATCACTGTTGTTTCGTAGCGCCTGTTGAATATCCTCACGATACTGCCAAATAGGAAGCTGTTTGCGAGTTTTAAGCAGTTTTGGGTCTTCTCGACTTCGTGCTTTTTCGCTATAATGACCTTTTGCCTGTCGATCCTTGGGCTCCTTTCTTGTCTTGTGCTGTATGGGCTCTTTCTTCTCTGCTACAGTGGCTGTGGTTTCTGTCTTTTCAGCAGTTTCGTCGGGTGCTGTTGTCGATACTTGTGCTGCTGCTGCTGCTGCTTCTTTAGGCTTGGAGGGTGCTGTGAGGTAACCCTCAAGAGAGATGACTTTTCCTCCGACGGTCACAGCATTTGGATCCTTTGGTTTTGTTTTTCTCCTCTTAGCTGGAGGTCCAGAAATATTGTCGGTCGCCATTATGCCCAACGTAGATTTGCCCGTCTTATAAGTTCGTGGAAGTCTGGGGGTGTTTTTTTACTTCAGAAAATTTCATGCATGTTTAAGTGAGACCACAGTGTTTGTTGAATTAACACTGTGTTCATAGACATATATACGTTCACCCAACATGGACACCAACCTTACCAACAGGAACACCAATAGCTTTAGTCATAAGCACCAAAGTCATTTTCTCTCCAGATATACAGTATAAGTGACGCCAACTTTATTGCATGAATAACTATTGTAACACTCCCAGAGCGCGTTTGTTTGCAGTGGCCTACGCTATAGCCTCGACCAAGTTTAAGCTGGTCTTGCAGTTTTGCAGTGTAAATACCTCCATTGGGTGAATTAGATCCGAGCTTTGGTTCTCCCTATCCCAATAACATTTCTATGTATCATCATATTGTGCATGAGTCCTTACTTGATACGTGCCAAGCGTTCTCGGTTCATTCTCGTAGCATCATCAACAGTGTCGCTCTATTCTCGAGGTTAGTGATAAATCCAAAATATTCGAAACAACAAAGAAAAACCACTTGCCTTGACCATAATACGATCGATCTGCTTATTCTGCGTGTCAACCTCCTTTCCAATGGCTCGGCCTACCATGTTCATCATGGACACTTGGCCTTCAAGTTCGTTGATGCCATCGTCAATTTGGTCTTCAAGTTCATCTGCTCCTTCTTCATCCTCGAGGTTGAACTTTCCGTAGTCCTTCTTGCGTGGTTGTTGTCGTGGTCGGCCAGTGGAATTGATGTCTCTGAAGTTACCCTCCATGCGCTGGTTGGCTTGGAAACCGTCACGACGAGTGGCTTCCCGCTGTTCTCTTTCCGAACGGTGGCGGTTCATGACTTCCTCGTCTGCCTTGGCCTTACGCTGCTTGGAGGTAAAGGGGTTACTAACATGGACAGCGAACATGCTGCCATTTAGGGTCTTGAGCTCGGCAGCTCGATCCTGGGCAATCTTGTTCTGGTTGGCAGCCAGATCGAGATGCTTTTCGGTGTTGTTAAGTCGTTCTCCCTGTGCTCCCAGACGAGCGAGAGTGGCACGACCAACCTCGTTGGCCTGGCGAGCCATTTGAACTGAGCGATTGACCGAAGATGCACTCTCCTGTTGAAGTTGTCGCTTCTCTGCGAGGATGGATTGATATTCAACCTCTTCCTGCTCCTCGGCGGTCAGTTGGCGCTCCTCGCCATAGCCACCGTAAGAGCCACCAGCGCCCCCTGATTGCGGATTATTGTTGGCGGGTTGCTGCTTTTGGGCCTGTCGTTCCTGAGCGCCAGCGAAGAGGTTGTCACGGTTGCTGTCTGGATCACTAGGTCCGAAACCACCATAGCCACCTGGGCCTCTTGCACCAGCAGGCGGAGCAGGGCTGTTGTATTGGTTCTGAGAAGGAGCGTCACCATATCGGTTTCCACCATAGCCGCCCCCGGATCCGTATCGATCAGCACCGTAACCACTTGGGGGCTGTCCCTGGGCGGGAGGAGGAGCACCATAAGAGTTAGGAGCCTGAGGAGCCGGGGAAGGGCCGTTGTTCAAACCAGCGCGTGCTTGCTGATAAGGAGTTACGTTGGCGTACTTCGCATCGTCGGCGTAGGGGTCCTTGCCGCCTTGTTTGGCGTAGGGGTTCTCGGAGGAGGACTGAGATGACTTCTTGCGACCGAATAGGGCATGGCGGTTGGAGTCGTCGCCATCATCGCCTTTCTTTCCAAAGCCAAACTTCTTCATGGCAGATTGCGTTGACTGACTTGAATGCGAAGGGAATTCGGGTTATTGTCGTGATGACTATTCGTGTTACTGAAAGAGGAGATGGAAAAAGGAGGATTATGGATGTCAGAAGCTGAAAGGAGACGAGAATGGGCTGCGTTGACTTATTAGAGGACTGGACTGGACTGACCGATGGGAAGTTACCTTAGGTCGCTAGTTGCCTTACTGGTGGGGGGAGAGCGGACCCTGGGGGGCGGTGTCTGGGTGTCCTGTCCTCCACTGGTCGTACCTGACTGCCCCGTACAATGGAAGTATCTGCTAAGGTGCTGTACCTTTAGGTTTCCTTGGATGTCATGGGTGGCGTGCCTATCCATTTAATTCTAGCATCGTTTCGGGGATGGTTCAGGCGCTCGTCAGGCCCAGACTGGGAGAAGGTTTGGGTTTGTAGGGCACTTATGCAATGCCATGCAATGCAATACCGGTATTCAAAGTCAAGACGCGCCCAACGAGCAAGTGCCTGTCTGTCGCCTGGGCTGGGATCCATCCGCAGATGGATCCATATCTCAGGTCTATTCTGTCTAGTGTAGCAGCCGCAATCTGGAACTGGAACTGGAACCCCTCCATGCAAGTCCCTGAATCCTTTAGCTTAATCGAATTGGGCACCGGCAGTCAGTCAGTCATTGACATTGTGATTCAGGTCTTTCAGCAGTGACCATGTCTGTGTATCTGACGATACAAATGCAATAATCGACTGCTGATACTACACTTTTGCTCTACTCAGGTGTACCTAGGTAGGCATCAATTTGGCAAGTGGCTTAGCTCTCAATGCGTCAGCATGTGGCGGCTGCGTGTACATACTTTTGGTCAGACTGTCCGTAGATATACTGTAGGGTATCTATCATACGACTGATGTTGATACAAATGTACTTTATTTAGCATTGGTTTCAATGAAGCTCGCATTGACCAAAAACGAGCTGGGCTTTTCCCAAACAAACACGAAGCTAAACTCCTATACTGTTCTGTATCAATATGGTTTCATAGGTGGGGTCTGGCTGGTGATTGGATTGAAGCATCTCATTCCACATTCCGTGTTCTAGAAGAGCTCTGGAATGATCATTCAATCAGTCCTGCAGAATCGATCAGGAACAGTTGGGTCTGAGGTGAAAGAGGCACGGTGGATCTTGGATCTTTCTCAGCCCGTCAACTCAAGGAGGCTTATGCTGTAAACTTATTATATGTTGGTAGCATGTCGTTGTGAATTCGGATTACTCAACTCGATATGAATGGATGATGCCAGTGTGGAATTCTACTTGACGCTTATCTGCGGTAGAATATCCGCGTTCCAAACACTGCCACTAGATAATCTCCATCCATGACTTGAATCGATGACCACTTCGAGGATATTTGTATGTCACGTGTTTAGTCTAAACGCGATGATAACTTTGGGTGAGAGAAGTTGGAAGGTTAGGTATCCAGGCAGTGGCACTTTATAAGGAAGATAGGTAGTCTGGCTGAAATTGATCAAGTTGAGAGATAAGTTAATTCATGAAAACGGATTAAAATATCATACACAAACCTCAAATGTACATGTACATGTATATCCACCAAGCTACAGACTGCTGTCACTAATAATACTTCTTCAATCCATGGATGGGTCTTATTCTTGAGGTTCATCTGGGGCCGCAGCCGCTAAAGACCCCTGCAGACTCCACCGACATCCACCACTGAGACAATGAACTTACAGACATCAACTGGCCTGTAAATTCAGGACCATTGAGGCGATCACGGCACACCAGGTTCTTGTCAAACTCTCATGATTGGTTGCTTCGCCGATGCGTCACCTCCAGCTCTCCATGACTGTCCAGGTTTCGACTCAGTCCATCAGCCGCCTGCGATACTTTGACTTTAACTTTGAGTTCATCCATTTTTATCTCACACATTAGTTATTTCAACTCCAAAAAGCGTCTTCTTTATGCGCTTCGTCATTCACAGTCTCGACTCTCAAATCTCATCCTTCATCACAAACTTCTGCCTTAACAATCGACGTCATGCTTTACGTCTACTGAGCCGGCAACTGACCGCCTCAACCTACCCTTTCTAAGAGTCGTGATCGCTTCATTATCACTGCACTCTTCTTACAACTCTCAATACTCCTTTGAGGATTAACAAGATGATAATTCAAATACACCACGTCTTCCCCTTCCTCGTTATTGGATATCCGCACCAATTGTTATCCATATCTTGACCTGAAAGATCTGTTTAGTATTTTCCCAGTATCAAATCTTGTCTATCACCTTTTCGTTTGCTACTACCAGGACAGCCATGTCTGTCTTCACTTATGATCCGGATCCTCCCAGGGTCTCATCTCCTTGGACACAGCTCAGTGACCCGGACAAGGACGGATCTGAGCATCTAAGCCCAGAAACCTCTCAATCAGCCCAGCGGCTTGATTCCGGATTGCTATCTGACTATGGAGTCACAAAGCTTCAAGCTGAGCCGCAAGACGGACCCACGGAATATAAGCTCCACCTGCTTCTTCGACCACGAAGAGTATTCAAAAGCATGAGTACGACAAACAAGTCGCGCCACGGGCGACTCAAGCTCTCGGTCCCTTCCCCAGCTGCTTCTAGTCAGCCTCGACAACAAAGGCTTGAGAATTTGACAACCCAGCTCTTGTGGCGACTGCAACAGTCTTCTCCTTATCACTCATCCAGCTCCAAGGAACTGGTACTCCCCAAGCTTCCGGACGACAACGTCGATCTCACTGCTCCTGTGAAACTCAGGAAGCTGGTCCCCGGCTTGGAGGAGTCCAGAGGTGCATTGTACGAAATAGGTGTCGCCGACGATGGCACGCTGGTTGGACTTACAAAGGACGAGTTGGAAGAGAGTATCACAACTTTGAGAGTAATGGCTGCCAGTCTAGGTTGCACCGTCGATGTGCGTCGGAGAGTTGTTGTCGGCCACTGTGAATGGGCTGAGGCTACAGACTTTACCAGTAGTACCGAGGTCTCCTCTGATGAAACCATCAGGAGTGCCAAGCTCTGGGTTGCCGAAGCGTTTGTCATGCCCTACTTGGGTTTAATAGATGAGATGAATGGAGAACACGATACGGACACCAACAAACAGTCTGCAGCAGAGAAAGTTTCTGTGCCTAGCCGTGGTAGTTCGACAACGCCGCAACTAAGAGTCACCTTCACTGGCCCTACAACATCCGGCAAATCGAGTCTCCTGGGGACACTGTCAACAGGTGTCCTGGATAATGGTCGTGGTAACAGTCGACTCAATTTGCTTAAACATCGTCACGAGATGGTTACGGGAATTACCAGCTCGATAGCACAAGAGCTCATTGGGTACAAAGATCAGTCGATCCTCAACTGCAGCCATGGGAACATCGACTCCTGGGTCGATATCCACAACTGTTCCGAGGGTGGTCGTTTAGTGTTTGTGTCAGATTCCGCAGGCCACCCAAGATATCGGCGCACAGTCCTTCGTGGTCTGATGAACTGGGCTCCTCATTGGATTATTCTGTGTTTGGCGGCTGATGATACTGAAATAGCTACCAAATCTCATGGAGTGTCCAATGGTCTGGGAGTCTCAGCGGGTGGAGTTGATCTTGTCAAAGCACATCTGACTCTATCCCTCAAACTGGGCATTCCTTTGGCAGTTGTCGTTACCAAGATGGACCTTGCTTCCAAGACGAGCGCGCACAAAATCACTAACAAGGTTTTGTCAGCTGTAAAAGACGCTGGGCGTGTGCCCAAAGTCCTCCGGCCTGATCAGAAAGCATGGGGTGACCTCAGTAGAGTGCCTGATGACGACTCTGCCAAAGTGAGAGACTTGTTGAATGGAATCTCAGAGAGTGGAAATTTGACGGAAGTTGTTCCAATAGCGTTCACGAGCGCAGTTAAGGGAAGCGGAATCGGTCTTTTGCACGCGCTCTTGGAAAACCTACCGCTGCCGCCCACACCAACTGCCCGTGATTATGTCGGAATGGCACTGAATCCAGAGCAGCCAAAGTGCCTCTTCCACATCGACGACACCTTTTCTTTACCGGCATCGTATGGCACTCTGAACAGTGCTTCCGGAAAGCAGGCCGACCCAGGTATCGTCGTATCGGGCCATCTCAGGTTTGGGCAATTTTCCATCGGCGATAAGATCGTCATTGGACCTTTCCCACCCGACGACGATGAGCCTCGGGAGTCAACTCCAGAGGGCAGACAATCGCCGAGTAGCTATGGGCTGTCCATATCACATCCTTCATCGGCAGAGTTGGCTCGTATTGCCATGAAGAATGCTATATCTGCGTCGGCAATTGCAGGAGAGTGGCATGATGCTCAGATCGTTAGCATACGGAATTTGAGGCTCCCAGTCTCAACTCTTGAAGCTGGGCAGGCCGGATCCATCGGTCTCAGCGTGAAACCACTGTCGAATCGCCCCCAGAATGGCAACACAGATCACGCCGGTATCACTGAGATCCCTCGCATTCGCCGTGGTATGATCTTGGCAATCCCGTCGAAACACATGGCAGACACTGGGTTAAAGTTGCAAGCTGCAAGTGGAATCACGGCAATTTTCGAGGATCCGGACATTCAGACACTGGTCGTCGGCTCTTTTGTGAACATATATATTGCTAGCATTCGAACGGTAGCACGCATTCGTCGAATATCTCGGCAGGACAGCGAATGGGGAGTTAGCAACGAGGACACAGAGACAGAAGAAATCTTTGATCTCAACGACGAATCTGATACGAACAATGTTAAAGACGAGAGCGATCGGCCCAGAGGCGGCATTGAGATGGGATTAGAGCTTTTGCATCATCGAGAGTGGATTGAGATGGGTTCACGGGTTATATTGTTAGAAGGCGGGAGTCAGGATAAATCTGGGTTAGAGGGCTTCGTTGGCAACGTCGTTGAGATCGTGGATTAACGGTTCAAGCGTGTGTAATTTCCACGGTGCCTTTGTTATTAGCGGCTGTTTTCACTTATATCGCTGTACAGTTGTTGCTTTTACGTATTTAATGATGATTTTGTTTACAGGATGTCGCATGGTCGTAAAAATGTCTCTTATCATAACTCCAAAGGCGCCGAAGATACATGCAAACTCCAAATATCGTTCACCTATGCCCTGACTAATCCATAAAATAAAGTCCACGTCAAGACAAAACCTGAGATACCATTGAAGATACCACCAACCCAGAAATCGAAGAGTCCTCGAAAGTATCGTGAGGGATCAAGAGGAGCATGACCCTTGGGAAGTGATTCAGGGGCAACCTTGAGAACGTAGAAGAGGAGAGTGGTGATGAAGGAGAAGACGATATAGACGAGGAAACCGTAGTATGACTCGAGGCCGAGGACTCCAGCAGTGACTCCGAAGAGGGAAGCAGTGAGACTGTTTAGGTTGGAAAGAGCCTGCGCGGAAGATGTTAGAGGATAAGTTGGAAGCGAACGATACCAGAGATAGCTGACCTTTGTGTTGTGGATCATAGACTCGGGGACGATTGGACTGATCTGGAGTTCGCGTTCGGAAGGCATCGCTGCGGATATCGATGGGTAGCGGTAGCGGTAACGGTATTTGTAGTTGTAGTGGTGGGTTTGTCGGAGGTTATCTCTGAGTAATGACTGACGTGGTGGGCATCTAAAGCTTCGTATCTCTAATGAAGCTATCTACGCGCTGCAGCTTCCATTTGCCTGCCCATGATGACAACGTGTCGGTCCGTCCTTAGTTCCGAAGGCCGACATTTCAGTGAAGAAGTGGAGTCAGCCAATAATGGTGGAGAGAGCTCCGTCAATGGAAGCTACCGACAGATGGAAGGACCCCTCCACTGTGATTCCAAATGCGCAGTTGCTTGGCGGGGTAATCCTGGGTACTAAGGTAGGTATGGTCCATACTGTAGTCGTAGTCTCCATATCTAGCTAAACTGGAACTTCTTTTTAAAGGTCCCCAATCTGTAACTTGCGAGCACTTATTCCTGAGCCGTTACACCAATTCTTCATCACCTACCGAATACTACCAACCACGATGACACAAGACTTCGCGCCTCTCAAGAACGACCTGTTGCTTCGCACAGCATGGGGTGGGTTATCCGCGCCTTGGTTGCTGGAATCATGAGAGAGCTGTGCTGAGACTTGCTGTGTTGCGACTTAGGCCAGACCGTTGAGCGTCCTCCCATGTGGGTTATGCGACAAGGTAAAAAGACCCTTGAGACCAAGAACGAAGGCACGCCAGATCATCTAACTGGTTCAATTGACAGCTGGTCGCTACCTCCCCGAATATCACGAAGCCAAGGGCAACCGTGACTTTTTCGAATGCTGCCGTGACCCCGAGGTCGCAACAGAAATCACCCTACAGCCTGTCCGCCGCTTCGCAGGCCTCATCGATGCCGCCATCATCTTCTCCGATATTCTCGTTATTCCCCAGGCCATGGGCATGACTGTTGAGATGGTTGACAAGAAGGGCCCCCACTTCCCGAACCCGCTCAAGAGCCCCGATGATGGACAGTACAGCCAGGTTCTCGCCAAGGACGTCGACGTCGCTGCTGAGCTGGGTTACGTTTATGACGCTATCACACTGACACGCCAGAAGCTTGAGGGCCAGGTGCCCTTGATCGGTTTCTGTGGAGCTCCCTGGACACTGTTCTGTTACATGGTCGAGGGTGGAGGCACCAAGCTGTTTGCGCAGGTCAAGACATGGATCTACAAGTATCCCGAGGAGTCAAAGAAGCTTCTGGCCAAGATCGCTGATATCTGTGTCGAGCATCTGGCTCTGCAAGTCAAGGCTGGCGCCCAGGTAAGAAGCCTCAAAGGGTATGGAGTACGACAGTATATAACTAACAACGTTCCTTTCTTAGCTAGTAATGGTCTTCGACTCGTGGGCAGGAGAGCTTGGTCCTTCCTCATACCGTCAGTTTTCTGAGCCTTACCTCAAGCAGATTGCCGAGAAGCTCCCTGCTAAGATTCAGAGCCTGGGTCTGGAGAAGGTGCCCATGACCGTGTTCCCCAAGGGCGCTTGGTACGCACTTGACTCTGCCTGCAACCTGGGATACAACGTCGTTGGCATGGACTGGCTGCACGACCCCAAGGAGGCCGTCAAAATTCGAGGCGACCGCGACATCGTCTTCCAAGGCAACGCCGACCCTGGTGTCCTGTACGGTACCAAGGAGGCCATTACAAAGGCTGTTGAGGAGATGGTCGCGGGCTTCTGGGTCGGAAACAAGGGCTGGATTGCTAACCTTGGACACGGTAAGTGATCGACGATATGAAGTCAAGTGAAACGATGGCTAATAAAAGCAGGAATTACACCTGGCGTGAACCCTGATCACCTCAAGCACTACTTTGAGGAAATCCACCGTCTTACCAAGAAGAACTAACAGTAGAACGCCACCTGGTTCTATGTTCCGAGTATTATGAGATACCATAGATGTGTGTGGAGGAGGTTATGAGAGTAGACCTGACTGGGTTCCAACCGGAAAAAGGAGAATTAGATGACGAAAAATATGTAACATAGTAAAACGGCATGGGCAAAATATTGAAGAAAAGTGGTTCTTTTTGCATATAATTGATTTCGTATGATGGTATCTTCGCGGTCCCTCCTTTTTTTTTTAAGTACTATGTCTATCCTCTGTTCTCTCATTACCCCATTTTGTCTCATAAGTGGCTTTCCTTAGTAGCCAGAACCCTCTTCGGATTCAATGTCAAAGGCGCCAAAACACCAGGCTGTGAAAAGAAGCCCATTTCCAATAATAGTGAGAAGATGAAAAAAACACTCGTTACGTTGGTCAAAATCCGAACGAGTGACGACGAGACTGGCCGAAGCTCTCAAGTTACGCCTTCTTGCCAAAGAGCCAGTTCTTGCCCTTCTGAGCCAATGACTCGCCAGCAGTTGGAGAAGTGGCTGACTTGGGCTCCTCATCGTCGGTGATGGCACCTTCGTTGCTGGGCTTTCGGGTAAGCTCTACCTCCTTGTCCTTGAAGATATTTCCAGCGCCGCCTCGGCCAGAGTGCTGGGTGCCGTAGGAAGGACGACGAGGCACACTATTCTCTTGAGTTAGTGAACAAGTTCAAGTGAATCTCCCCAGAAAGACTGAAGGAAAGGGGGCAGAACGTACGCTTCAACGTCTTGGCGCTTGCGAGTCTCACGAGGATCGTCGTTCTTGGCCATGTTGCCTGTACCACCACGGCCGGTGGTGACGACGGAGCTCTTTAGGACTGGAGTTTGTAACTTGCTGGGGTCGGTCTTTTCTGTGGTGGCTGAGTCGGCCATGTTGCCAGCGCCGCCTCGACCGTGAGAAGAAAGCATTTTGGTAGTGATGGTTGTTGAATTGGTGAGAGAGGAAGTGTCGATAACTAGGAGTTGTCCTGATGAGTGGACGGGTGAAGCTAGTATATTGCCTGAGTGAGGGGTTGGTTGTAGGATCAATGTGTATCAAAGATTGTCCTCGATGAATTGCAGTGACAAAGAGTGTATGTAGGTAAATAAAGGAGTAAATAGTCAGAGTACAAATGAATGGATTGTTGTAGGCGGCGATGGTGACACTTTTTAACTCAATGCCAAGTCTGTCCTCGTGATGTCGTTATTCGTCCCCTGCCTTGTCATTTAGTACTAAGGTAGGTACAGTACAGAGAAGGATGTGTTCCCATGATCAACAAAACAGGGGAAAGTAAAAAAAATTCTATAGGTGCTTGACCACTAACGTACTAAGTCGCCCTTTTTTTTTCGCCCTCCCACCCACCAAATGCCAGGAACCGCTGCGCCCAGCCAAAGAGGTACAGGAAGTTAGTCCCAAGGTAATATCCAATGGCCTAGTCTGGCCAGGCCTTGTGCTCCATGGATCCAATGCTGTACGTTAGGCCGGTCCGAAGCTGGGCTGAGAATTTTTAAAGCAAGGTGAGGCGAGCCTGTGCAGGTGATCAGCTGGGCGATGGTTGGGCTTGATATGGAATATCTACATGAAGTTATGTCTTTCAATCGAGGTTTCATCTTCTCTTTTCAACTACATACCAAAAGCACTTTACTTTCAACCCACCCATGTCTGTTAAAGATGAGGCTCAGTTAAAGCTCAACCAAGTCTAGGACAAGTAGATCCAAGTACCCGAACGCCAGTTCCACTTGGACTCTGCACTAAGAAGCTATGTCCAGTCACGTAAATTTGGTTGCGTAATGGAATTTGATGGTCTCGTGCTGCCCCAGGTCTTGGCAGGATACTTGACATGTACGAAGTCAATACAAGCTTTTTTCTTTCTTCTTTTCTGCGTCTTGTATGTGACCTGGCTAGAACCACTTGAAGCAACAGTTTAACATCATTCGTCCGTCACATCTCGATACCTTTGACTTAATTTATGACAGGCACGGAAAGGGAAAAGCTTTGATTCATCTGACCAATAATTGCACAAGCGCATATATGCTTTTTTACACAAAGTTGTACAGTATGGTGTCTTTGAACCAATAAGGTTAGCCATGAAATCTCACTCATCGACTCAATGGAAAGGAAAGGTCTTCGGCCAAGTAAACAATAGGTTAGCTTGGCCGAGCTCCCCTCTCCCCTCTCCTCTCCCCTCCCCTCAATCGCCAAGAGAATTGAATCCCAGCAGGAAACTTACAGATCCAAACTCGCTCTCGCTCTCGCCGAGACTGAGTACTGGAACTGTTGATGCAATCTGTAGCCGTTTCTGTACTGGCGTGCACCGAGACGGCGGATCGGGTTAAACTGGTAGCTCACGACCAGCCATGGAAAAGATCTGACACTATCTACTAAGGTTAAGCCCTATGGCCGCAAAACATTGGCTCGTGGTAACCTTGAGGCTTCAGCAGGGTAGGGCTGTCCCATGCTGATCATCGAGACCCTGAAAATAGTGGCTAAACTTGTCTAAGTGCGATGACGTTTGCTCCATGGACCCCTGCCTCGGGCAATTGCAATCACAGTAATACAAATCCATACCAGGTTGAGACTCTCTTCTCAACTGTTGCCCTCTTAATCCTATCCAGTCATGGGACTACAGATTCCTCCCTCTTCGACATTTTGACTTCTGCATACACGAACAAACTAATAGCAAATTCAAAGCAACACCTGACAATAAAGATCAATTCAAAACGCCCACGCCGCCATGTCTCCCGTCCTCATCAGTTTGCGTGACATTGCAACCGTGTAGTGTAGCCTGGCCTAAAAGCGGAAAGCCCTCGGTCCCCTTTGCCTAACCATTGACCGATTGGCAATCCATCCTGAACAAAAGCCAAAACGAGCCATGCATATCTTTCCATGGATGTTATAGCCCTATCATTTAGGTATGCCATGCCCTTGTTTCCATCTTTTGCGGGTATAATGTTTCTAAACGACTTGAACCTGATAGCTCAACCTTGACACGATTTCATCGCCAAGGGATAATTCCCACCACCACCGCCTAGCCTTCATAAGTCCTTTTAATTCTGATCATACATTATCTCGTCATCGCCTTCGCCCTTGATGTTTGCATCCTTGCGGATGGGAATCTTGATGCCTTGCAGTGCAAAAGTCTTACTTAAAGGCGTGCTTTCACACACACCAGGGAATTTCTTGGCCGAATACACGCTGAAGTCCTGGCTGTAGCATGAGGCCAAAATTGGTGCTCGACCTTGGTTGACGTTAGCTCCCAAGCCTCCAGGCCCGCCAGGACGTCCGACGTTCACAAACGAGAACCTCAATCTGAACAATCAATATTAGTATGGAAGATCGCCTCCGCTCATTCGTGGTGTTTCCCAACTTACCGGAAAGTGCCCTCAGTGCGAACACTCAGATCCTGAAGTACAAACCAGATGCCTGCTTTCTTCTCAGTGTCATTGAGACGGAATGCACTTGCAGCCAAACTCCCAATAAGGTTCCGCGTGAACATCCCCTGAGGCTGGCCTCCCACCACGGCCATTCGTGTAAGCGCGGCTTGATCTTGGCCATAGCCATTTCGGAAAGAGGAACCCGGCGGCGCAGCGGGAGGATCGGCGTTATAACCACTGTGTCGCGGGTAGTATTGCTGAGGCGGGCCGTAAGAACTGCTTGACGGGTATGACGGTGCTACTTTTGTGTCAGATGCCGACATGTTTGCGCAATTTATCGTTTCTGATCTGACTAACCTTGTCCATAGCTTTGTTGCACCGACTGAGGATACTCTTGCCCATATCCAATTCCTTGGCCCTGAGGATAACCAGCATCGCGGCTTGGAGGAAGTGCTTGCTGCTGGTATGAAGGTGTACCAGGCTCAAGGGTTGAGTAAGAATAGGTATTTGAGGACGCTATAGCGCCTGGCCCAGTAGAAGACCGAACAAGATTAACTTCCTTGATGCCATCCTTGTCCCAAAGATCAACTGAGAGCACGAACATGCCATGGTCGAGGGTACTGGAGCTATCGCGTTAGTACGGAACCCGTTCTCCTAAGATTCTGCATAAGCTGCGACATACTTGTAATCGACCTCCTTTCCCGTCTCGCTGTCTATGATGACGAGACGAACACACGGAGGAGGTGTAATTGGGCGACGGTCCTATGACAGAATTGTGAGAAGAATTCACAAAGTGAAGGGGGAGAAGCAAACGCACTTTATCGCCAAAACCGCACATTCGCGCGCGTATGGGTTGCTGCTGCACATCAAGACTGTGAAGCTGATTTAGCCGAGAAAACATAGGGGGGGCCATGAGTGACATACCTATATTTCAAGCCTGTGCCTTCTTCGATCTTGGAGAACGCTGGTGGCTCGTATTTGGACTTGTCGTGCTGGTCGTTGGGAGACGGTTCTGAAGAAGGTGGAGGAGGTTCATCGTGGCGTGAAGGTGGAGGAGGCGGGTGAGAGCGAGGGTATTGACTCGGATGCGGCTGTTGATACTGAGCTGGAGGGTATGGCGGAAGCTGGGAATGGTGGTGGGGTGGCGGAGGAGCGTGGTGTTGATGCGATGGCATCGAGTGAGAAGACGGCGGCGGTGGAGGAGGAGGAGCATGGGAAGAATGATGATGTTGACTTGGTGGTGGCAGAGATGGTGGTGGATGCTGCTGTTGTTGGTATGCATGGATTGGTGGTATGCTGGAAGGATAGCCAGGGCCGGACATTCGTTGGGACATGTCGGGCGGATGATAAGAAGAGTTCATTGCAGATTGCGACTTTGGCTGCGAATTCGAAAGCGGTCGACGAAAGCGAGAATAAATGCTAATATATGTAGATACGAGCAAGTGGCAGGATATGTAGTATAGGCAGGTAGGTAGATATGCGAGGAGGATGAATGGGCGATCTTGGGAAGGACGAAGCGAAGAGGAGAGGTTGCGAGGACAAGGCGAGCTATAAGAGCAGCTGTGTCGCTTTGCGTTGCAGTGTGTTCGTTCGGTCGGTCGGTCCCCCTTTCGGTTCGTCCCTAGCAAAACAAAGTAGATAAGTATAGTAGATAGGTATATCCAAGGTAGATAATTGTAGTATGGATGTAGAGAAAGAACAAAAAAGCAAGTACCAACTATATGCAGGCAGGCAGAAAGACACGGTTATGTAAGTGGTGAGGAGAAATCAGACAAAAGCGCCAAGAGGCGAAGCCACCAAATGGAGAGGCCGATGATTGAGATGTCTTCTGTACAGTGACAGTACGTAATGGTGGAGTACAGTACACGATGTAGGTATAGTAGTAGAAGGTATAGTAGGTAGTATGGAGGTATTGTGATGATGTGAGGTTAGGTCAGGTAGTGGAGGTTAGGTGAGTCTGGTAAAATAAGTAAGTGTCAGTCGGTGGACAACCCAGAACCCGGCTGAAGGTAAAGTGTAAATGGGGGAGTCTTAGCTCCCAAGTGGCGCGGGCCGGGAGCGCTAAAAAGGGTCTCAATTCCCTCCATCCACTGGGCTGGGCTGGGGGCTACAAGACTGGGCGACCTGAGTCTCGGACCCGTCAAGTCAGGTCCATGGAGCTTCTAGGTTCCATAGTGTTTACATAGTACCTATGGTCGCTGAACTTTGTTCCCCGTCCACGCCACAATGATTTCAGTTTATCCCAAGGCAATGGTTAAGGTATGGAACGAAGGTATTCGGATAGAGATAGCATTTCTAGGCGTCCCCGAGCACTAGACTGTTACTGTACAGAAACACCCACGATGTCATAGCCTCATAGCAGACTTGAACTAAACGGGGGAAGCCTCCATAGATTGGATGTCAGACAAGAGCCGATTCTAAGCTGAAAAGACGTCAAGACAGAACCAAGCTAGACACATTAAAAGAAAAGACTGAGACTTTGAACAAGGACTGGGTCTTCGGGGTTTAACTAGCGTGCATCACATCGCATCGCATCATTACAGTACATAGCTATACGTACTACACATGAAGCAGGAAAAAGTCAAGAGAACTGTCAATGTTGCAAGCCACTTACTGCCCGAGCTGAGCTGAGCTGAGCTGTACTGTAGTGTACAGTACATCATGGCTGTCTCACATGCGTAGCAAAAGGAGGGCACACCTCCATTCAATCCAATTGCCAAGTGTCAAGGTGCGATACAGTACAAGTCTTTGTTGTTCAAGGTCTTTTGTATTGTATCTCGACTTGGTGCAATATCTTTTTCGACTCCCCTTTGTTGGACCCATGTCAACGTTAATTGCGGACCAACTTCGGATGAACCGAACCTACCTACCGAACGAACTACCTAACGTAGAGGTAGTACTGGAACTATTGTAACGGGACTACTTAGTGTCACATACCCACTTTCCGCGCACCCCCACAAATCGCACAGAATTACAGGGATATATTAATAATAGCCTTATATTATAATATAAAATAAATACCTTAATTTCTATACAAAATAATTATTTAAAATTATAATTCTATTAATATACTATTAAAAATTCTAGAAATTATATTCTTTTTTTTATTTAACTACTTTATTT
>QHHH01000214.1:0-18617 GCA_004367485.1 Fusarium citri
ATAAGTAGGACGACAAGGGCGCACCACCACTTGAGCTTGCGACGGTTGCGGGCGTGCTTTTTGGCGACTTCGACTTGCTCGTTGCCCTTAACCATGTTCTCCTCAGTGTTGATCGCATTTGTCTCGGCGGCCTGGACGACAGGGTCTTGCTGCTCGACAATAGTGGCAAGCTCCTGGTAGAGGATGGCAAGCTCGGAGAGTGTCTGCTCAATGCGCTGAAGCTCGCTGTGGCGGGCACGGACGTTACCAAGCACAGAGCTGGCATGTCCAGTGCGGTTTGTTCGTAGCTGAGATGTTGTTAGTCATGAAGTTGGTGAAAAGAGTTTTACTGCTTCTCTTGGGATATCACTCACGGCAGTCTGGAAGACACCTTCGTTACCCCAATCGGCGTTGGCGGCTTCTTGGACCTCCGATTCGGATGCCTCGGGGTTGACAATACGATACTGGCGAGCAATCTGGTCGCGGTAACGTTGCCTGTAATCGCGCTCGATACTCTGGTACTTGTCGAGTTCGGACTTGAAGAATGTCCTGAGAGATTGCAGCTGGGTTTCCTTGGTGGTACGAGAGCTGTCGTTCGTCTTTGCGAGATCACGCTCTAGTCCCTTGATCCCATCCTTGATGGCGGTGTTGCGAATCTGAGTCTGAGAGACATACTGCTCAAGATCGTGGTTTGCGGAGCCATCAGTGCTGCTAAGAGTTCGCTGGTGGAGCTGGCCGATGTAATCGACGTCGTTGGTCAGACCCTTAATCTCATCGCGAAGCTTCTGCACGCGGTGAAGGAATTCCTGTTGGGAAAGACTTGAGCTACCAGCGGGAGGCTGCTGCGAATAGTCTTGCATCTCATACTGGTTGTTGCCATGGGCTGGCGCATCTTGCGCATATGGATTGGCCTGAAGCGCAACATCCGAGTCAGCACGATTGTGGTCAGTTCTTTAAGTAACCGGGAATGCGCGTACCTGGCCGTAACCATGAGAGCCTCCCTGAGCTGGGCCCTGCTGATAAGGGTTCTGATTGTACTGATCGTAAGACATGATGAACAGCTATGCTCGGAGGAGAAAGCAATGGCGGGGGAGGGATGTGATGATGAGAGAAACAAAAAGAGACTAATAAAAGGCTGGCGAAAGTGACGAGATGAAGCTACCCAGGCTGAGCTTTGATTTGTCTTGGCTAAAGCCGATAGGTATGGATCTGGATTGGACGATGTGTGGTCGGAACCGAACGCCAGAGCCCAGTGGCGCTTTTACCCTTGGCTTTTAGTGGAAGGTGCACGGGTCTTTTCAGTGGAAGAATGCTAGAAATAACCGCTGAAGCGTGACGTAGGGAAGCCAGGTTCTTCGATTGGAAAAAAAGCTTGATGTTGAACGGACAGGGATGGAAACAAAACAAGGAGTCCTGTAAATGAGGAAACAAAACACTCGCTTATTAAGATCGACAATTATATCATGTACAGTACGGAGTATGTACGTTGGGTGATTTGATGAGGCCTTTTCGAAGAAGGAAAGATTGGATGGAAGAGCAGATTGAAGTTCTCTGTTAGTCAAATGCTAACTGAGGTGAGAATATGCGCGGCTTATGTATGATCCAATTGCTTCCACCTTACCCCGGCAACATCGGGAGCACTACGTACGCAAGTGGCGGGTTACTGCTGCAAACCAATGTGGATTGGATGTTAGTACATAGGTCCATTGGATACATCTGAGCTCTTATCCGTATTGTAGCTGGCTAGCAGGTAGCAGTCTAGAGGTAGCTATGAAGTCCAGAACTAAACCAAAGTCGAGGGAAGGGTCTCTAGAATAACGGATGCCATCCAATGATTAATCGAGCAGTTGCAACATGACTGTCTTCCTGCAAATGCGAGGCTCCGATCCCCAACTCAAATAGAGGCTGTGCTGGACTTCTTTGAAGGCCAAGTTCACGGCTTTGTGACCAGATCGGCAAAAAGCATGTGTACCTATGGATGCGTATGCGAGCTGTAGTAACTCTTTATTATTAGTAAATACATACCTACCTCCTTGTCCGTCGGACATGTTTTTGTGGCTGAGCCGTTAAAAGTTCCATTAAAAATAAAACACTGCCAAGACAAGGGTTTGGTTCTGATACGGAGTCTCAATTAACGTTGAATATGGATGGCTTGGCTACTAGCTTAGGCAGCTATGATCGCATCTACAGTAGAGCGCTGGCACAGAGCATCAATTGAATCAAAAGTTCGAGACAATTCGACAAGAGTAAGTAGCAATTGCGTCTGCCTGAATCCTCTTTGTAATTCATCCTGTCGAAGTGCTGATGTTCGTAATCACCAGCCAATGACAATCATCCGCTCATGTGAGTCTATTCAATCTTTCTACCATGGAATGTTCCCCAGTTACTCAAAGCCATCGTCTCCTAGGTTGATATTTTTGCATTGTAAAACTCCAAACGCCGGTATTCCGTTCTAGTCCTTTTCTGCATCATCGTGCATTTTGACTACGCCCATAGCGCGCCAATTCGCCCAAGAGGTTGTCAAGAACCAGAATTAAGGCTGCCACATCGACATATGGCTCGTTTTGTTCTTCATTGTTCAATTACCATGGCTAATAATAAAACAGCGGTGCTGAAAAAGTGAACATTTGGTTCGCAATCTGTCATAGCTTACAGATAGTTCTTCTTCTTAGCGGTTCGTGTGTACTGCGTGAGATGCCACTCGACATCACCGTTCTTGTTTTCGAGAGTGCCACTTCGGATTTCGAATGGTCGCATTGTCATGCGCGGTCCAACCTCAGCCAATTCGACACTGTCATATCCGGTCCTGACGAAAACGTGGTGCCTGACTTCGATGCTATCTTCGATGTTCTTGAATGTGACGACTCGGTTGCCGACCTTATTTTTGCTCGTAATGGCTTCTCGAGGGGGGAAAATATGTTTCAATACCTTAACCACCCGCTCACCTAGGCGGCTTGTAAAGCCATCAAAGATGAGGTGCGGATAGGACTCGCTCACTGTTCCGCGCACGCTTCCAGGAATGTCATGACGGAGCACAACGTTGTGCAAAGAGAAAGAAACCGTCGGCCCATGAGGAAAGTGAGATAATGTCAAGGCAGTCGGTGTACCTCGATGTTCATGAAGAAGGACAACGTCGGATAGACCCGCTGACTGGGCAGAGCGCACAAGGTCATCCAAAATGAGGTTTCCACGGTTGAGGCGAACGGCGGTCGGAAGAAGAAGTCGGATCTCCTTGGCAAAAGCCGCCAGTCTAGCGGAGGGGTCGCGAGAAGTTGTCACAAGCACGCGTGGGTCAACAATTCCAGAAAGCTGGGCATACTCGTCGTCGAGGTCGAGTTGTTCGTTGGTCGTGAGGTCAGGTCGGGATTCATCGTACTGGTAGTCCTTGCGCAGGGACTTATCGTTGGCGATCGTGGGATCCAAAGGCTTGCCAGAGGCAAGTGACGACCTCAACTTGGCTCGCTTCTCACTGATCTCGGCATCTCGCAGAAGAAGAGCTCGTCGGTAGAGATAGTCGCGCCGTTGGCGCGCTTGTTTGCGCTACGAAAGAATGTCAGCGTTCGAATATGAGACGAAAAAGGCCTTCAACTGAGCTTACAATCATGTTTTATAATATTATCAGCCTGTTCTGAAAGTAGAATACTTCTCCAGAGATTAGCAGTAGATTCGAAATTTCCTAGCTGCCGCTACGAAAGTCTGGATAGAAAAAGTTCCTTATCAGTCGGACCTGATAACAAAGCCGCCTATCACGTGGGCGCAAAATGTCCCACCAACCTGTACCCAGCAAAGAGGGTCCAGCTGTTCAACTGGATATAATTCCTGGTTCACCAAAGCCACAATTTCCTGAAGGCAATTTCAGTGACGTGCTTTCCGTGAGACTCTGTATTACTCGTTATCCCGCTTGACTACGAGGATATTCCTCGCAGCCTGGCATATTCCTGTTCCGGCGCATTCGTTCCCGCGATGATGTGAGCCATA
The DNA here is from genome assembly GCA_004367485.1 of Fusarium citri. Classification (NCBI taxonomy): domain Eukaryota; kingdom Fungi; phylum Ascomycota; class Sordariomycetes; order Hypocreales; family Nectriaceae; genus Fusarium; species Fusarium citri. Next base: position 3,958 of record QHHH01000214.1, read on the forward strand.
CCAGCGACTTACAACTCCCAATCACTTTCACAATTCGACCCGAGTCACTCTTAAGCCTCCCACACGGTTCCTTTTCGAAAGAACAACAGCTGTAGGTGAGTCGCGCTCACTTTTGGTGTCATTCATAAATATTTCAGACCTTGCCCTCATCTACTACACCACCGCCACCCTGCCTTGTTCAACGCGGGGATTCAAGCGCTGATAAGTCTTCCTGCAGCAAAAACCTACGAGCCACCACCAAACTTTACATAACACCAACATGGAAGGCGCTTTCACCCATGTTGGGAATCATTTGATATCTGACTCCGCTGCTGCTATCAAGGCCGGAGCTGATGACCTTTCTACGATCGACCCCGACGAGAGCTTACTCTATGGCAAATACGGCGATCGAAATGGCCGCCGCCGAGCCGACGACGACGACAACCAAACCGAAGTATTCGAAGAAGACGACAACGACAGTCTGAACAGCGTTCCGATCGATGGACTGAATGGACTCAAGCTCAAGGGTCAGGACGAGGAGAAGGAGCTCCCGGCCCACGCCTGCGCGTAGGTTGACTGCCCTCCTTGTTGCTCGACATTCGCTAAAATCTGATTAGGTACTGCGGCATTCATTCTCCAGGATGCGTTGTGAAGTGCCTCACATGCAACAAATGGTTTTGTAGTGCGAGAGGCAACGGCACTTCGACCCACATCGTGAATCACCTCGTTCGAGCCCGCCACAAGGAAGTCCAGCTTCACCCCGAGTCTACACTTGGCGATACCGTTTTGGAATGTTATAACTGTGGAACAAAGAATGCGTTCCTCTTGGGGTTTATCCCGGCAAAGTCCGACACTGTCGTTGTCCTCCTCTGCCGACAGCCATGTGCCGCCAACACCTCGAACAAGGATATGAATTGGGATACATCACGATGGCAGCCTCTGATCGAAGAGCGAGCCTTTCTGCCTTGGCTAGTCGGGACGCCATCTGACTCTGAGCAACTTCGGGCCCGCCACCTTACACCCAACATGATTGCAAAACTGGAGGAGATGTGGAAAATTGAGCCCAAGGCCACAGTAGTTGACCTTGAAAAGGCAGCCAGCATCGACGACGACCCTCAGCCTGTCCTACTAAATTACGATGATCCTTACCACTATCAGAACATTTTTGGCCCCTTGGTTAAGATGGAATCTGACTACGACAAGAAGTTAAAGGAAGCGCAATCCGAGGATGGACTCTTGGTCCGGTGGGACTATGGTTTGAACAACAAGCATCTTGTCAGTTTCAATCTGCACAAAATTGAATCTGGTGATGTTAAGCTTGCTGTCGGTGACGAGATGCGACTACGCTACAAGGGAGAGCTACGATCCCCTTGGGAGGGGGTCGGCTATGTTATCAAAATCCCGAACAACCAGTCTGACGAAGTTACGCTCGAATTGCGCAAGACTGGAAACGAGAAACTGGTCCCGACTGACCTGTCTCACAACTTTTCAGCCGACTATGTCTGGAAAGCGACATCCTATGACCGTATGCAACTGGCCATGAAAACCTTTGCCGTTGATGATATGAGTGTCTCTGGTTACATCTTCCACACTCTGCTGGGTCACGAGGTTCAGTTGCAGGTTATGAAGACAAACCTGCCTAAGAAGTGGTCTGCCCCTGGCCTTCCTGATCTCAATCCTAGTCAAGTGGGAGCGATCAAGGCAGTTCTCCAGAAGCCTCTTAGTCTGATTCAAGGACCTCCTGGAACCGGAAAAACTGTAACCTCTGCTACCATCATTTACCATCTAGCCAAGATGAGTGGCAACCAAGTTCTCGTCTGCGCACCTTCCAACGTCGCCGTGGATCAGCTTTGCGAGCGCGTTCACCGCACTGGGCTCAAGGTGGTCCGTCTCACAGCCAAATCTCGGGAGGATGTCGAATCGTCTGTCAGCTTCTTGGCTCTTCATGAACAGGTCCGTATGTCGGAGCACAACAGCGAGCTCGTTAAGCTCTCACAGCTCAAGAACGAGCTAGGCGAGCTGTCAAGTCAGGATGAGAAGAAATACAAGCAGCTCACAAAGATTGCCGAACGCGATATTCTCAATAACGCTGACGTTGTTTGTTGTACTTGCGTGGGTGCTGGTGATCCACGCCTGTCTAAGATGAAGTTCCGAAACGTCTTGATCGATGAGTCAACTCAATCGGCGGAACCCGAGTGCATGATCCCACTTGTTCTTGGTTGCAAACAAGTCGTCCTTGTTGGTGATCACAAGCAACTTGGCCCTGTCATCATGAACAAGAAGGCTGCCAAGGCCGGTTTGAACCAATCGCTTTTTGAACGCTTGGTCAACTTGAAGCTTTCGCCTATTCGACTGAACATTCAATACCGAATGCACCCCTGTCTCTCCGAGTTTCCTTCCAACATGTTCTACGATGGTAGTCTGCAGAACGGTGTTACTCATGAGAACCGTTTACGAAAAGACGTTGACTTCCCTTGGCCAGTCGGTGAGATGCCTATGATGTTCTGGTCCAATTTGGGCCATGAAGAAATTTCCGCCTCGGGAACGTCGTATCTCAACCGCACGGAAGCTTCCAATGTCGAGAAGGCAGTCACTCGATTCTTCAAGGCCGGTGTGAAGCCTGCTGACATTGGCGTCATTACCCCGTACGAAGGCCAGCGAAGCTACATTGTGACTACTATGCAAAACTCAGGAACTTATAAGAAGGAGTACTACAAGGAAGTCGAAGTCGCTTCGGTTGATGCTTTCCAGGGTCGTGAAAAGGACTTCATTGTTCTGTCTTGTGTTCGATCCAACGACAACCAGGGCATCGGTTTCTTGTCTGACCCGCGTCGTTTGAACGTGGCCTTGACACGAGCCAAATATGGTCTTGTCATTCTTGGAAACCCCAAGGTTCTGTCCAAGCACGAGCTCTGGCACAATTTGCTTGTTCACTTCAAGGATCGCAAGTGCTTTGTTGAAGGCCCTTTGACCAATCTTCAGGCATGCCTTCTCCAGTTCAGCCGACCTAAGGTCAGTTATCGCCAGAAGAACCAGCAGCCTCAGTTCGGAGCTGGCAGCTACTCCAACGGAGGCCGATTCAACCCGCCACCTTCTGGCCGAGATTTCGATTTGGGCTCTATGGTATCATACATCCCTGATGATGTATCCTCTGTCCATGGTTCTGCATTTGGCGGAGCCTCCCTCAACAGCGCTTTCCCCCCTATGTTCTCGAGCTTCACCCCCGATCAGTGGCCTGGTTTGCCCGGTGTAGCTGCTCCCGGCCGAGGAGGTAAGAGTCGGGGTCGTGCCACCGAAAGTGTCGCAGGTGAGAGCGTGGCCAACTCCGAGTACACGGATGCGTCTTCGAGCGTGATTGGTGGCAAAGGAGTAGGACAGGGCGGTGTTAGTCTGGGGGCAGGACTTCATGATGCTGTCACAGGCATGCGACCCGTATCCTACAGCCAAAGCGACCGACTCAAGCAGTATGTCGAGAGTAGTGGTCGCATGAATCCCGGTAACGGCTATGGACGACGCTTTGACGACGATGAGAAGAGTGTCAGCACAGCATTCCATAGCCAGATTGGAGGAGGTTATGACTGAAGGACTGCGTGAGCGCTATGGGTAGATGATTCCAATTTTGCATCCCACGGGCTCTGCTGCACGATTTGCCGCCACCGCCGGATCACCGAGGGCGGGGGAGCAAATCGCCGTCTCCTTCGGAAGCCTCTCAGCAAGGCTCACACGGTCAACCCCGCCCCTCTTTGCGGAAACCGTGCCGTGTCCGACTCTTGGACGACATCTGGCTAGAATGCAAGCCAGGACAGAGACATGGGAGCTGCGTTGCCAGCGGCTCGACCTACAACGGTCATATACAAGGTCGTAGCAGGCCCGGCAGGTGCAGATTGTCTTGATCTTTGAAAAGAAAACATTACGATAGCGGGGGTCAAGGTGTGAGGAATGAGGTTAACAGGAACGACAGTGGTGGGGAGTGAACAGCAGCGACTGACAAGCTCATTCGTACAGTCGTTTGAGAGGAGAAGATGGGAAAGTATTGTTATGATACGATGGTTCAAACCACGTTCAAAAACTCCCAGGCCACCTATTCGTTTGGTGCTTTGACACCCAACGTTGAGTTTTAGAGTCGCCCATATCCAGTCATTACTACATAGATAAAAAGCAAGCTTAAGTCGTTCTTTTTTTTTTACCTGGTGTGCCTTGTATGTGAGTAAGGTGGACTTCGGATCAAGCAAGGGCAATTGGCGGAATGTTAGAAGGCATCCATATGACTCTTCACTGCCTATGAACAGGTGCTTACCTGCAAAGCGACAGATTGGTTTTGCGCCGACTTCCAACTAGCCCCTTGCTCCGGAGCTTTTGGGCGAGACCGTGAGACTGCCTGGGAGTATTTGATCCAACAAGACCCAGTTTACAAGGGAGCTCGGAGATCTGTTATCGCAATGTAGTACTGCAGGTACCTGCAGCGGCTAGTGGTGGTTGGATTGGATGTATGATGGATATTACTTAGCGCCACTTTACAGGGGAGGACAGGCCAGGCCAGGGGGGTTGAGGCGTCATGTTAACGGCGGGGATATATTTATCGTCCAACTAATAAGGCTGGAACTGAGTCGATATCGACATTGGATGTTAGTTAAATTGTTCCCTTGATAGAAACTAAGGAATCTTGGAGCTGAAACATGAATATTAAGGGTTCTCCAATACAATGATCCATACTGTGTCCACCTGTCGGTACAAATCACCTGTTGCTGCTGGGTACTCTATCTACATGCTGTAACTGCAAGTACGCAAGCCTCCCCCTGGAAATTGCATATCAATCCCTCCCTTGGAATTGGTATTCAAGGTTGGCTTCTACTATTGGGTCACTGAGCGTGTCTCTCCCTGTTTCTTGTCTCTCATCTCCACTTCACGCCGCAAACCCAGGTACTAAGGCAGGAACGGCTACTGCATGTGGCATTGTATCACAATACTGTATGGTACAGTACAGTAATTACCTACATTAATACCCTACCTACCTTCCTCAAATACAGCAGTAACTTGTTTCCTTGCCTACAACTTCTGAGGTTGTACCTGGACCTTTTTCATTCTCGCATCTCATTCTCTTGCTTCGCTCTTCACGTCGCTCCTTACCTAAAGTCAATCAATCATTTGATACTTCCCTCTGCTCTACGTCGGTGATATCATCACTTGACTCCAACTCTTTACATTTTCCTCCAGCGATGCGCATACAGTAATCATAATGTTGGCCACTTTCCAAGGGCGACCAGGTCGCCGCTACATCACGCTTTTCCTTTTCATTGCTATAACATGGTTTCTTGTCCACAACTTTCGCCCCTACGAACGTTACCGTACCGTGAGAATCGGTACCTACAACTACCTTCCCAGCAGCTATGATTGGAGCAAACAACAAGTTTTCCACCCCGTACAGGATATCAAATCCCCCCCGAATGGAACCTTCAAGCTGCTGCCAACCATCCAGAAAGACCGCACCGACGGTTACACCGAGGACAGCGAGACCACTGCCAGGAAAGCAGCCATCAAGCAGGCCTTTACAAAAAGCTGGGAGGCTTACAAGAAGCATGCATGGGGCTGGGACGAGCTTGCGCCAGTTTCCCTCCAGGGCAAGACCACATTTTCTGGCTGGGCTGCCCAGATCGTTGATGCACTTGACACTCTGTGGATTCTCGATATGAAGGAAGAGTTTAAGGAAGCTGTTCAGGTTGTCGCCATGATTGATTGGGCCCGCACTGGCGATAGCTACCTCAATCTGTTCGAGGTGGCTATTCGCCATCTTGGTGGCCTCCTCTCCGCCTATGAGCTCTCCGATGAAGCTGTCTTACTTGGCAAAGCGATCGAGTTAGGTGACATGCTTTATGCCGCATTCGATACCCCTAATCGGCTGCCATCTCACTGGTTCAACTTCAAGTCTGCCAAGACTGGAGGGCAACAAGCCGATGAACAAATGTCTGGCGCTGCAGGTGGCTCGATGTGTCTCGAGTTTACTCGCCTATCCCAGATTACCGGTAATCCGAAGTACTACGATGCCACTGAGCGCATCAAGCAGTTCTTCTACCGCAACCAGGATAACACCAAGATTCCTGGCCTATGGCCACATGTCATGAACTACCGCGATGAAACAGTTGATGACGAACGCTTTACCCTCGGAGCCGGCGCGGATTCACTCTACGAGTATCTTCCCAAAATGCACGCTTTGTTAGGCGGCCTGGATCCTCAATATGTCGAGATGACCACCAAGGCTCTTGATACCGCCACCAAGCACCTGCTTTTCAAGCCTCGCAACCCTAATGACTTGAATGTATTGATGTCGGGCAATGCAGTGCCAGGCGATGATGGCGCCGCGCCCAAACTTACTGCTGAAATGCAGCACTTGACATGCTTTGTCGGTGGCACGTATGCTCTGGCTGGTAAGCTGCTTTCACGTTCTGACCTGGTCGACCTCGGCTCTCGTCTCACAGCTGGTTGTGTCTGGGCATACGATGCTTTCCCAACCAATATTATGCCCGAGATTGCTGAACTTTCACCCTGCGACTCTATCACTAGCAAATGCCGTTGGAGTGATAAGCCCGTGGAGAAGAAGGACAAACTGCCTGAGGGCTTTGTCCGCGTCCGCAATTCGGAATACCGACTGCGCCCTGAGGCTATTGAAAGTGTCTTCTATATGTGGCGTATCACAGGCGACGACGTCTGGCGCACCGCTGCTTGGCGCATGTGGGACAACATTGTCAAGCAGACCGAGACTCAGGAGGCATTTGCTACGATCAGCGATGTCAACAGGAAAGGCAGCGATAAGCGTGATAACATGGAAGTAAGTTTCCCATTCCTCATTCTCGGATCAGAACTGACATGACCAGACATTTTGGATGTCCGAAACTATCAAGTACTTTTATCTCACCTTCGAGGACCCTAATGTTATCAATCTTGACGAGTGGGTGTTGAACACTGAGGCGCATCCGCTCAGACGTCCCAAGGGTGAGGAGCTTGAGGCTCCTAAGAAGAAGACGTCTTGGTGGAAGTTCGGCCATTAAGCTATGACTTTTCTAATGATCAGTTCTTTTTCTTCTTCTTTCTATTTCATATTGGTGTTTTATGGGTTGAGAAAACGGAAGCATGTTTCAGTCATTTAAATTCGCTATAGCGGTTGGTTTGGATCTGTGAATACGATTCAGATCATAACTCTGCTCTTGCCCAAATACACAGATAAGCCGTAAAGACAAGGTTCATTATACAACAAAGTTGAACTAATACACAGTAATATGGGATATACCATTGATAATCTCGAAACTGCTCACCTCAGGTCGAATCATACAGGGTAACGCATTGATGTCATTCTCCATACCCACTCACCAAGGTGTTAGCTTGCATCTCGCTAATCGCATCACCCCGCCTCGCGCATGTAGATTCGCTCGAGATCATAGATTACATCACCACCAAAAAAATAATGTATCATAACCCATGAGTCTAACCCACTTACACCTACCTACAACACCATTGTCAAGCGGCCTTAGCTTGAGATCAGCCAGTTCAACTCTTCAATCCCTCTAACCACAGCCGTAATGCGGCATGCCGCTGCGTCCCTCTCTTCTCTGTAGCTTGCGCCCTGCGCCAATTCCCCAAGCTTGCGGTGCCAGACTGCTCCGGTGTCGGACACCAGCTATTGTTATACATGGACTGCAAGTTCAGCAGCGAAGAGGTCGGCATGATGAGGTTGCCAAGAAGAACCATTACGAACGGCTGAATGTGAGGCATGACGCAACACCGGCCGAAATAAAAAAGTACGACCAGTGGCTCACAACTCTTACAACGACAAATATCTGACAATTCCTAGATCCTTCTATTCACTCTCGAAAACACACCATCCCGATGCCAACCGCTCCGACCCAAACGCATCATCCACCTTCTCTCTCATCTCCGAGTCATATACAGTCTTGTCTGATAAATCTCGCCGTGCAGCTTACGACCGCGATGTCCTACGCCTACACCACCATCCCCCACAAACAACCGCTCAACGCGGCTCCTACCACTCCCACCAGGCGGGTGGGCGTGCGCCTTCAGGCTTAAGCCGCAGGAGAGGTACCTTCCGCGGTCCACCGCCGAGCTTTTATCGAAGCGGAGGATGGGGCGAGCAAGCGGACAAGCGTCGCAAGGCGCACGAGGAGAGTACTGGCGGAGGCGGCGCATCGTCGCACGACCAAGGGGCATCGCACAATCGTCACCAGAGCCCCTGGGGGGACCCTTTCAAACACGAGCCATCTGCTCATGGAGGAATGGGACCCGGTGACGACCCTTTTGGGCATCAGAACGACGTCCCGCACTTTGATAGGGAAGGGCATACACGAACACATAGACGAGAGGATGAGCGGCGTAAGGATCGAAGGCAGAAGAGGGCGATGGGAGATGACGACATCGAATTCGAGCCGCAGACGAGTATTACTGGGCATTTTATCATAATATCAGGCATTCTAGCGACGACGATATTGGCGCCTCTCATATACATCCAGTTCATGAGCATTGGACGGCAAAAGAAGGAGAAGAGTTAATAGGATAGAAAGACAGAGTGGAACCAAGTCTTCTATATTTAAAGAAGTATAAAGGACGTACAACATGAAAGACAGGCTACATGGCATTGCCGGACTTTTACAAATATGGATAAATTGGAAGGTGTCGAGAAACGCGGCCAAACCCTTGCATACACATACACAGAAGTTTTGCAGCCAAGGGATACAATAAGACATGCTAAGAACTTCAAGATTTTTTATTTGAGATAGTCTACATCCTTCGAGACCACCGCAATGCAAGTCTGTAAGGTATAAGAGCTGTTCGGCGTGAGACAGCCCCAGAGCAGAGTGTTCCAGCGAGCCTCTTGCTGGAATCTCAATAGAGGTATTTTTTTCTAAAAGCAGCTTAACCCTCGAAGGTGAAGCTGGCACCGAGCTTGTGGGTAGCCTGGTCAAGCTTTTGGGTGTCGAAAGAACCACCGAGACCCAGGGTGACGCCCTCGCGGAGGAGAACGTTGTAGGCGAGGGCAGCAATACCACGGTCGTTGATCTTGACCTATATTTCGGAACATTGGTCAGTCGCAAGCCCTTTTTTGCAAATTCACTTCTACGAACCTTGGTGAAAGAGACGGGGTCGATGCGGTACTTGCTGGCAACCTCAAGACCGACAGCGTTACCGGTCTTGGAGTTCCAGGTAGCCTTGGCACCGGCCTCAACCTGAGAGTTGACCTTGTGGTAGTAAGAAGCAGCGAAAACGCTGAGGTTGTCAGAAGCGGTGATGGCAGCGCTGTACTGAGGAGCGGCGTAGCCGACAGCGGCGCTGTAGGCGGTCAGGGCAGCCTTGTTGGCATCGTAGCCAGCGGAAGCACCAGCGAGGAAACCCTCATGGCCGACAACAGCATCGACATTGGCGACGGGGCCCTTGAGGAGGTCGAAGAAGGCACGGCCGTGGAAACCGGGCTGCTTGAAGTGGAGGTTGAACTTGGCACCCTTAGCGGCGGTGGCAGGGAGGAAGTTGAAGAGACCCTCAAGCTTGAGGCCCTTGGCAAGAGAGTCGGCGACCTCAATCTTGGTGTCGAGGGCGTTGGCGGTGTTCCAGGTCTGGGTGAGGGTCAGGCCTGTACGGGAGTAGAATATTAGCAACTGAGCATAGCCAGGTTGAAGAAGCGTCGCAAATCCGATCGGCCATCCTGATTTGGGCCCAAGGATTCGCGAGACGCTAAGGGAGGGGAGATTTTGTTTGCGGCGGGGTTTGGGTATGGATGGTGGAGATGGAGATGAATATTGTGAGGGTGACGATGTTGAAAAGAGAGATGGTGATGTCGTACCGGTAGGCTTGTCGGTGTATTTTCCCTCAATCTGTGATAATCGGGTCAGCAACTTGTTGCAAAGCGAGAGGCTGTATTGTTTCTCGATATGAGTCGATTCTACTCGAAGCTGTACAGATCTTATGCGCCGAAAGCCGCGGTCGACCGAGCACTAGCTTCCGAACCCCCGAACGAAAACAATACTAGGGTCCGCCATTGAGTTTGCTGGCGAGGCGAGGAAATACTCACGGCAGCAGAGGTGGCCTTCTCGTGGCTGGACTTGCCAGTGACCTTGAAGGCAACGCCGTTAGGGGCGGTGTCCTTGAACTCGAAGGTGGTGGCAGAGAGGTGGTAGAAATCCTTGTTGAGGAGCTATAAAACGGCGCAAACAAGGCGCAAAAGTCAGCAAAGCTCATGAATAGTAATGCTGCTGGTACAGCAATCGTCTTAGCTTTAGGAATCGAAGCAATTGGAATCTCAGAGCTATATCGCATTCTACTCCTTGATCCGAGATCAAAAAGAGTAAAAAAACAGACCGCCCAAAAGTCGTGATGTGGTTACGACCCAGAGGAACCAAGACAGAATACAGGTAAAGACGACGCGGGGGAGGTTAGAATAAGCATACATCGTTGGCCGGCTTGGCAATGTCGGAGAAGGCAGGGACAGACNNGAGGAAAGCGGGAGATGATGGAAAGAGCCCGACAGAAAATAATGGACCTGACGGCTCCTTTCCTTCTATGGGGATTTACACAGGGCATCCTTCTACACAGGGTTTAATTGTTGGGGCACCCCGCTGTAGCCAGGATTGCCCAGGCACGATAGGTAAGCTCCACAGGGGCCCAAGCTCGAAGATTTGAACAGACCAGCCCCTCCAAGTAAGAGATTGGCACATGCATCACCCAAGTCGGTTGATGTCGGGACGGTGCTGTGTCACTTTGTCGCTTGGCCAGCCGCGGGTGACCAAAATACAGTACTTTGTACCTTGCAAGCAACTATATGCTGTAGAGTAGAACACAGCCATGTAATTGATCAATCTAATTTAGTAATTTAACGGCTCCCCAGGATCACGACCCACGTGGAGGATAGACAGCACCTGCTTAGTACCTCAGTACTTGGACAAAGAGATGGTCAACCAAAATGGTAACAAGACAATTGGATGACAACTCATCCATCTACTCTGTACTATGATCATGATTGCACTGTACCTAATCCTCTCCGACTTAACTTATATGGGCCCTGTCCCATTCAGACAAGTCCAACATTAACACAACTCGCTGCCCAACGATTGTCATTATGCCCATAAATCAAGGTACAGTACTTTGATTATTCCACTTCTAGCTTGTATCTCATCGACGCATGAACAGCTCAGACACTAACAACTCATGTGACCCCATAGGCCAAACGTGTCTCCTCTAGCTAGCCCATAACTACGAACTACTAAGGTATGCAACTGCTATTCATGTTGATTGAAACGTCGCGGCATTGACAAACTTGATCGACAACCACGTCGAGGAGCATCGCTCGCCTATTGGTCAGTTCATACACACCCATTTCTATCCGACTGCTTCACCATGAGGACCCTTCATGCATAACCAACTCATGACATAAAGTCAAACATTGGCCATATACTTAGCATTCACCAACACTCGCATTGACATGCACATAATGCAATTCTTGATTCCCTTCTAGAACTTTTGTCTCTTGTCTTTATTCGTCATTCCCATATCCATGTCCAAATCATCCGTCTTTTTTACAGTTATCATCATTCCGAGGCAGGTAAGCAATAATCCCAGACGCCTTTTTCTCTATTTCCAAGAAACGACACACAGAGTTGCTCTTCAGACCGGGTTCATGGCAAATACCTCAGATAGTGTAAGTTACAATGAGTCAACCAAGTCTTCTCTGCCTGGTGTTTTACTCGATTCGATATTTCATTAAGCCGCGCTGTCGTACTTGGCGTTGTGGGTGGAGATGGCTCTGCAAAGATATTAATAAACGCTCTTTCTTTCTTTGCATGGATATCACTTACCGGCCACTAGGGTCAGTCTGCTTGGACCAAGTGGGAGTCCAGCGCATGACGGTTGACGCGCAGTGAGGGGGGAAGTGCTCGTCAAACATGCATCGGTACCAGTACGCTTCCTTGGTATCAGGGATATCGTTACCCCACTCAGGCTTGGGGTTCTTCATCATCTCATCTGTGACCTGCTTCTCAGCAGTGTCCTTGAGGGCATCAATCCAACCGTAGCCAACGCCATCGGAGAATTGTTCCTTCTGTCGCCAAAGGATGTTATCGGGAAGGTAAGGCTTCTCGTCAGGCTCGTCCGAAGTGTCGAAAGCCTTGCGGACGATGTACTTCTCGAGCTTCTCCTTGGTGATCATCTTGTCCTGAGGGTCAATGTTCATAGAGTACTCAAGGAACTGTTTAATTCATTAGCACTGAGCACTCTGCTGAGCTGAGGTTCAAAGGAGATCAACTTACCTCCTTGTCAAGGAAAGGAACACGAGCCTCGAGACCCCAAGCAGATGTGGACTTGTTGGCTCGCAGACAGTCAGACAGGTGCAGGTTCTTGACACGGCGCACGGTTTCCTCGTGGAAGGACTCCTTATCAGGAGCAGCGTGGAAGTACAAGTAACCGCCAAAAATCTCATCGCTGCCCTCACCACTCAGAACCATCTTAATGCCCATAGCCTTGATCTTTCTTGACAGCAGGTACATAGGGGTAGAGGCTCGGATGGTAGTGACGTCGTATGTCTCGAGGTGGAAGATGACATCAGAGAGGGCGTTAAGACCATCCTCAATGGTAAAGGTCATAACGTGGTGCTTGGTTCCGAGGAACTTGGCGACCTCGAGAGCAGCCTTGTTGTCGGGAGAGCCGGGCAGACCAATGGAGAAGGAGTTGAGCTGGGGAAGGTAGGTCAGAGTGTCGAGGTGATCGTCATCGTCAACACCAACAAGACCCTCGCCAGTATCAGGGTCCTCAACGGGGAGAACGTTGCCGTTGGCCTCAAGAGCCTGCTTTCGAAGTCGGGTCACCTCACGTTGAGCGATAGAGGCCGTCAAGCTAGAGTCAAGACCGCCAGAAAGCAGAACACCGAAAGGCACCTCAGCCATGAGTCGCTTTCGGACGGACTTCTCAAGGGCTTGTCGGAGGACCTTGTAGTCGACGGGGGTGCTGGGAACCTTCTTGGGGTCCCACCAAGAGGGGTTGAAGTAGCGAGTGGTCTCACCAGTCTTGGAATCATAGACGTGGCCAGGGGGGAAAGCGACAATCTTGTCACAGACGCTGTGCAGGCACTTCAACTCGGAGGCGAAGTAGACGGTTCCAGGCTCAGCGGAAGACCAACCCTGGTAGAAGGTGGTAATGCCGATAGGGTCGCGGGCAGCAATTGTACGGTCTTGGTTCTTGTCGTAGAGAACAAAAGAGAACATGCCATCGAGGTGGTTGGGGGCATCGGTGTCAAACTCGGTGTACTGCGAGGTATCCGTTATCAGATCTGTGCTCTTCTAGTCATGAACCAAGTACTCCTCTTACCAAGGGGATGATGACCTCGCAATCAGAGGTAGTCTTAAAGTGGTATCGCTCCTTGAGGTGCTTTCGAATGTGACGATGGTTGTAGATCTCACCGTTGACAGCGAGAATAATGCTGTCGTCGGCGTTGGTCAGAGGCTGAGCGCCAGACTCTGGAGGATTTGTCAGTCGCGAGATTCCGGATAGGCGCAAGAGCTTGTGACTTACCAACACCGACAATGCTAAGGCGCTCATGGCAGAGAACTAGTTTGAGGGTCAGAGATGAGGGTGTGTGATTCTCAGAGTTCCATTGACATACTGGTATGGTTGGAAATAACGCTTCCACCTAGAATTGCGACTTTAGTACTTGCGGTCCCATGGGGGCGACGATCCGGCCGTTCTTTTCACTTACTCCAGTCGGGGCCACGGTGACGAATTCTGCGCCGATAAATCAGTTTCAAGAAAGTCTGGATTGGTAATTGGTATACATACTGCTTTGCAAGCTTCAAAGCCGTAGGCTTGAACTTTTCCACGTCGGGATGACTGAGAGATCGCAGAAGGTTAGTCGCGCCATGATCAAGTAACAACTTTTCCCCTCCGACCGCGGGATGATCGCAGTCCCAATTCCAATTCATTTCATGGCGGGGTTCTGAAGCCCCCCATGCCTTGCCCCTCCAAGGACGCCAGATAGAGATCCATGTTCATGTTCGCAAGGGGTAAGAGCGTACCGGTGACAGGCGAAGATTCCACACATGTTTGCGGTTGCAGAAGTGTGTATTAGAAAAAAAATGTTTGGTAGAGGATGGTATGAGGGAGGGAAAGGAACGGGACAAGCAAGATTAATATTTAGCAGCAACAACCCAAGAGGAAAAAAAGAGGAGTCATAGCAAAACTCCACCCTCCCTCTTTCCGCCGGCACAGGCGATAAGTGCAGTGACTAGGTCATACCTACCATCTGCTTTCCACAGGCATGTACCTCTATCTGCCCAGAAGGCGCAAGGTTACTAGCGGTTATGGTCAGAGCCACTGAACCAGTCCTCTCAGGGATGGACGCCTTCTGGCTCGTTAAGTCTATGTATCGGGCTACTTATCCACAGGAGGCTCCGCTGCGGACGCGATGAGCATCTCTCTCCACTGCCATAGTGACTGACATCCATCCATTGAGTGAGATACTAAGTTGACTAGACAGTACTGCAAATTGCCACGGTCTTTCTGATTCTATTCACTTCATTATGTCTCGCCTCAAGAACTATTGGTACAGTACTTGACTTTATATCCACGGAAGAAGCTGTCCGTTGATAGATAACAGGCCATCGCACCAGGCCAAGCCAAAAACTTTTTTTTTTTTTTTT